>VDFB02373365.1:298510138-298633169 GCA_007258455.2 Sequoia sempervirens | reverse complement strand
ACAAGGAAAGGTCTCTTTCCTTCTTGGTAATGATAACCTCCTCCACACACAACCCATAAAAATTATGAATAGAGGAATATAATCTTTGAAGAACTCAAAGTTGATTCTCTCTTACCTGATGCAATTAGTCATTTTATCCTTACAAAAATTTATAGTGATTACTAGAGGCACATAGACCAATTCTTCATAATAGAAGAATTTGATTATACTTTTCCAATGATGGCATTGTGAGAAAACCTTAGGTTAAATGAATAATTCCTAGCTAAGTTCTTTAAATCATGTCCAACCATATAAGAGAAGGTCGTTGCTATGTGTACCTGGATACCATGGAGAAAGGCTCTTTGGGCTCTTCCATCAATCATCCTACCTTAAAACATACCAAAAGTCTCATAGCAACTAGACATAGGAGGATTTAAGATGACTTAAAAAAAATTATTGCCAAAGCATAAAATTATGATGACTTAACCAGGCCTAGTACACACTCCCTCCTCATTAACCACTTAGACATATGGAAATTAAATATAAATTTGCTGCTATTTTAGACATGTAGGTGTCCAATAAACCACTTGGTGGTGTTTCCCTTCAAGTTTATTTACTTGAATGAAGAGAAAAAGTCCTTTGATTACAATTAGAGAATACATTTGAGGCCTTGGTTGTGTAACTGGTGGACCATAGTCACATTTAACACTTGTTACAAATTTTGGGAGTTAAAACATTAAGTAGATTTGATTTAGCATGGAACACATTTTGGACTGTAGTAACAATAACTTGTAATCATCAAGACTTGATTACCTTATAACCTATGAAATTCTAGCGATGAAATGATAGATTAATCATAATTTCACCTTAGGATCACATCACCATGAAATAACTTCATCCAACATCCTTATGAGTGAAGGTACCACCAAATAGGTATTTGTCAAATCTGTCTTCCTCGAGTGAGGAAAATTCAGGAAGAGAAGAGGAAAGCGAGATATGCAGTATGTCTAAAAGAGGGAGATCAACTAGAGGTCAAAAGATTAGAAGAAAATTCTATAAATGCATGGAATTTTTTCTTACTGAAGGGGGGTTCATGTTCTTATGATGATGAGAGCATAGGCGACGCCGAGGTTCCCTTGAGGTACAAACATCTATGAAACAATGGGAACCAGGAACTTCCTCGATAAATAGCGATTTTTTGTCAATGAGAGGATATATCAAATAGCACCATCGTCATTACATGGTTTGGAGGCTCTTTGCATGGGCGACATAAAAGGTTTGTTATGACAAAGTTCTTGAATTGATGGAGTATGTCAAACCTTATTCTGATTACAAAGATTAGATGCAAGTTTTTAAGCTACATGAAGTATGCGTAGGTATGCACTGTCAACAAATTATATACAGCTAAAAGACAAGGATCAAAATAAAGGAGTGGCTATGTACATTGACGGAAGGCCAAAAGCATCGGGGAATATTGCAAGGTTTATAAATAATACATGACCTGGGTCAACAAATAAGCAACCCAATTTCATATTTGAGGCACACAAGGGAAACCGTGTATTCGTATGTGCAATAAAATCAATAACTAAAGGGGAAGAGTTGCCAATCGATTACAATTTGAATCGCTTAGTTACAAACACAGTTACTATGGGGGTGGTACGTACTATGTACCATTTTACCCAACCTTCAATTAATGACTCCAATATACCATTTTATTCTTATGTTTTTTTCTTCGTAAAGTCTATTGGTTTCATTTTGGTAATGTTTTTATATTTATTTTGTCACAGTGGGACATTGATCGTATGGAGAAGGCTGTGGCCCAGAGCATAGATCACAATGTATCTTCAGGTGCTTCTACCCGACAGGTTTACTCATTGTAATTGTACAAATTAGATATGAACAAAATGTCTTATTATTATGTTTTTTTCACTTAATTTTGTGGAGTTAATTTCGATAATGTTTTTAATATTCTTGTTCTGGAGTTGGCCCGTCGGGGGAAAAAGGGAACAGTGATGAACAAGAAGAGAATCCATAGGAGTGCGATCCAATATTATGTGATGATGACATTGCTTATTCAACAAACCCTCTCTTGATATGATAGGAAGACCCAAAAATGCAATGAAGAAATCCTTAAGTTGTTATTCATAGTGCCTCAAATAGATGAGATAAGAGAGAGGGTTAAAATATTAACTGAGAGATCACAAAACTTGCAAGTAAGTTGTCATGAGGTCTTTAATTATAACATAAGTTCATTCATGGTTTTATATTTTGTACTCTTTTATGTCATGAACTAAAATATGTGTTGTTTTTACAGGACTTTTTGCATCCTCATGATGCTCCTGGCCATGATCAGGGTACTGCAAGTGCTACCTGAGGAGTAGGGTTTGGTACAAGTGTCCATCTCGATCTTCCTATGCATACATCACATCATCTGAACCCATCATTCGTGCCTATAATATCATCTGAAATTTCAACAACACATACCATGCAGGCATCCATTAGTGCACCCTCTGGCAATGAACACATGCCAGAACATCTATCATGACATGTACCTAGGGATGCAAAGGCCACTAGTACTAGTGATATTTTAGCAGCATTTCCTAGATCTTCCCGTATTACTAGTATGAGAACATTGCCAGTCACATTTGTGGTGACTAAGGATTTTGTTCCCATAAAGATAGAGAAGGTCCCAGGTACTTTAAAATGTTTTAATTATTATTATATATAATCCAATTGAAATTTACTTATTGATCACTCTTTTTAGACTATTGATCCCATGATCATTTTGCTAGAAATGATGTTTTTTATAAACATCTAAGTGATATTACATTGGAGCTCTTTGGGCCCACCATACGTACACGGTGGAATGCCCAAAATCAATATTTAAAAGATGAGCTCATTAACTATTTAGTTGTGCTCTTTGGTGATAAAACATTCAACTGAACCAAGGTCCTTAAAAAAGTTGGTACCTATCTAAAGTATGTGAGGGACCAATATAGGTCACATTTAGAGAAGAACAAAAAGTACGAGCATCCCCCCATGATTTTAGAGAGGGAGTGGAAGGACCTGGTGTCAGATGGAAAGGAGAAGGCTGAAAAGAAAAAAAGAAAGACACCACCGGGCGAAGGAAGGTATGTGATACTATCAACAATGTAATTATATACTGATTACTCTTTATTTTTACATAATCTAACATATTTCAAACTTTTCATAGGATGCCCGAAACATCGAAGGAAACAAAGGAAAGACTAGAAAAACACGAGCAACACAAACTTGGCTCTGGTGATTATATGAAATTAGCCACACGAATTGTAAGTATCAATAATTGAAATATTGTATCCAAATAATAAATTGAAATTTTTTTTGTTTTTATCACACCATAGAAGAAAAATTCATGATCTTATGCAAAAATGTAGGGCTCTAAATTCAACATAGTTCCCATAGAAGAGGACCTGAAGATTTCCTTCCAGCAAGGCTATGGAGTCGTGGCTAAATTCCTAAGAGTCTTGGCTAGGAAAACACAATCTTCCACTACATCCGACATGCAGGTAAATAAAATCAATAAAGTTTATTTAAAATTGAATACTTGTGCAATCTATTCAATATTAATTTTCACCATAAAGTAATTACATGCCTATTTGTTTTAAACATTCAAGCAATGATAATACTGCACATGACATTGGAATGCAGCTTGGTGAGGGTGGAGCACAACCTACAGATGAAGGTCATGGTGTGCATCCTGGTAATTTAGAGCATGTAGAGTGTGATCAACATGTTGAGCATGATCATGCTAGAGAAGATCAGGAACATGATGTGGCCCCATCAGGTAAAGAGGACCACTCTAAATTTATTTTAAACATATTTAATTGCAATTGGTGTATTAATTAATGTAACCTTTCGTGTTTCAACTTTAGAGCATGTAGAGCATGACCAATGTGTTGAGCATGATTAGGCTAGAGAAGATCAGGAACATGATCTGGCCCCATCAGGTACAAAGGACCACTCTCATGTTCTTTTAAACATATTTAATTTCAATTGGTGTATTAATTAATGTAACCTTTTGTGTTTCAACTACAAATTAGGATTCAGAGGGTGTTCAACATGTTGAGCATGAGTCTATAACAGAAGTTCAGGAATATGATGTGGACCCATCAGGTAAAGAGAACCACTCTAATGTTCTTTTAATTAATGAAATACTTGTAACAATAATAATAATAAAATAGATCAGTTTAGCATTTCTTTGTTATTGCAACAGACCCCCCTTGCAACGGCGTCCACATTGTGAGCAGACGACTAGGTGTACATTAAGATCACAAGTAGAGGGAAAAACAACTAAAGGGGGGACAAATGATTTAGAAAACTATACTCCACTTCAGATTTTCTTAGCTTTAAAAAAGAAACAAAAAAAAAAGTGATTGTAATCATATCATGACAACCATATTTTTGATAATATGTAAAAACTGAAAGAATGAATATTATATGTTAATGAATGAATGTGAATATGTTAATTAATGAATGGTATATGTTAATGAATGAATGTTATATATTATTAATGGATGAATGAATGAATGTTATATGTTATTAATGGATGAATGAATGATTAATGTTATATGATTGGGTATGGGGAATTGACAATGATGTGAGGGGAGGGGGGAGAGGGGCCAAATGAGCTTCCACCATCATGTGGTTGGCCCTATTAAGTAGAGAATATTAAACTATTCTCGAAACAAAGAGAAGCTCAATAAGGTAATGCACTTTTCAATATAAGAAATTCACCATTTGAAGCATAAAACCAATATGCAAAGATGAAAGAAAGTGCTAACTTTTCACTATGGTGGCAAAAAAATGATTCTTTATACCCTGAATCCATGTTTTGCATCATAATTTGAAGTTGTTTCCATTCCAATGTTCTAAGTTTAGTTTGTTTGTATGGCTTTGTATGAATACCACATTGTGTTGTGTGTGGATTTGGTTTCAAAGCTCTCTTTCTTCTGTTTTTAGTGGTGACATAACACTAAAATTTGACTTTTGTGCATAACAGGTTAGTGGAAAAATTGATAGCTCTAAAGGGTTTAGAGCTCGATTGAGATAGATACATGGATATTTGGATCTTTTTGTTGATGGGAGGCTTCCACTTAACCATGAAATTTTGTACCATCTGCAGGTATGCAAAAGTTTCTCTACTTACATTCATTCTTGATCATAAATGTTGTAAATGATATTAATGCTTCAAACTTAAGATTCATTTCATTGTTATAATGATCAAAATGTTATACTTTGCTATAAATTCAAGCATTCTCTTGCCCCCTACCCTTTGCTCTCTCCCCCCTCCTTTTAAGAACTTTCTTTGTCATAAAAGATTCACATTTTTGTCTCATTTACACAAATTTATCTGAAGCGCTAGGAGTGAATAAAGATATGTAAAATATGATGGATTATGTATAAACAACAACTTTACATATTATAGCTAATTAAATCCTTAATATTTGAATAGTTTAGAGATCGAATAATGCTTGTAAATGCATGTGTAGCAATAAGGGAGCCTATGTGAAGATTGAAATTTAAAACATCACTTTGGTATTTTTCCTTAGGTAGTGAAATGATATTTTGAGTAATACAAACCTACACACATTGATATTTTTCAGCATTGCATTGAGAAATTTTTTTCTCTTATACCTACCCTCGGCTAGACATGGAGGTATATAATATTGGTTTCTGGGTTTTTCTGTAAGTAGTTAATTTCAGGAGGAAGACTAAAATCTTCTTAATGTCCTGTCAGGTGTGAAAGCATATGAATCACTTGCTGAAGGCACCATTTTGTATTCATCCAAAAACTGGTTTGTTCTTTTTTTTATGTTTCTTGCATGTGTTTTTTTTAGGCTCTAGAGATGTAGCTTGGATCTTTCCTTTGCACTTTTCATCTATTTTGATGATTACAGTAGATTGTCATAATTTTTCATGTAGATCGGTTTGTAACCTTATTTTCTACCAATCAATTTGCAAACCAGTCACATATTAAGGACCATTTCACTAACTTGTAGTCATCCATTACTTCTTATGTTGCAGGTTGTGTTTGTGTGCCAATAAATCCTGATGATTGCGAGAAATTTAATCCTACAAGTGTACCCAATCTTTCTCAAGTAAAAGTCTTACCTTATTTTATAGTAATTTAAATGGTTAATTAAAGGTGCTTCTTTAGATTTGAGATAATTGAACCTTGGATTAAAATATGGTATTAGATGGGAAGTATAATGATAAAACTGAGGTCCATTGAACACAAATTATGAACATAATTTATTGGACTATGAATAGTGTTACAATTATAATTATCTCTCCTTTACCTACCTCTACATTAATGAAAAAGATAGCAGATATTGGAAGTTCATTACATGTCTCATGTATGTGTTAGTATTTTAATTTTGTTTAAGTTGTTCAAGAGCTTGATTAGGTCAATAATATGTTCTACAATCTTTTTTCTCTTGACACTGCTCAACATTTTCCCTACACATTTTCTCTTCAATCCATATGTTTCTTAACTCCTTCCCTTGTTAGCCCTTGGTTGTTCTTAAGTGTAATGCTTTTTCTATGCATCTTGCAGTCTGTATGTATGATCAGTCATCTCTTATGAAGCATGGATAACGTTTCATGGAATTGTTGTTGTGATTAGACAATTGCCATTGCGAGAATAATCATTTAATTTGTATGGAAGTAAGTCTTTATTATTTGACTTGGTATTGTAAACTTGTCTTTGCAGGATTCTCTAGGGGGGAATAATAGAATTGTGATGATAGGTAGAGTTGTACAACACCATAAATCATTTGTAATTATCAATATATTGCTTATAGAATACTCTTTGCAAGTAAAATGGAATGTGCAATGACAATTGGTCTCAAATTCAAATCTGAATATAAGTACATTATACACAAGAAGATGGTATCTATTCTATGATTTAAATAATCCCAAAATAAGAAAATTAATAGGTTTCATCTGTTTACTTGCTCTTAGACACTTGTTTAATCGACGAGACCCTCAGAATGTCTTGTTGATAACCAACAGTGTTCAAAACTCTTGAAGAAGTTAGATTGGTGTGTACATTGGATCTGTCTTGCTGATGGAAGTCATCGGCAAGACATGGACTATCAGAGTTAGTTTTCTATCTTTTTCCGATGATTGATCTCTCACCGATGGGTTGGCTTTGGTGGTCATCGCCAAGAGTCTCTATGATGACATGGTGTAGGTCTATTTAAAACTCCTAAAGAGGTCAAATCGGTGTGACATTGGATTTGTCTTGCTGACAAAAGTCATTGGCAAGACATGGACTATCAGAGTGAGTTTTCTATCCTGTGTTGATGATTGATCTCTCACCGATGGGTTGGCTTCAGTGGTCATCGCCAAGAGTCTCCACAATGACATGGTGTAAGTCTATTTAAAACTCCTAAAGAGGTCAGATCAGTGTGACATTGGATCTATCTTGCCGACAGAAGTCGTCAACAAGACATGGACTATCGGAGTGAGTTTTCTATCTTGTGCCAATGATTGAACTCTCACCGATGGGTTGGATTCGGTGTTCATTGCCAAGAGTCTCTGTGATGACATGGTGTAGGTCTATTTAAAACTACTGAAGAGGTCAGATCGGTGTGACATTGGATTTGTCTTGCCGACGGAAGTCATCGACAAGACATGGTCTATTAGAGTGAGTTTTCTATCTTGTGCTGATGATTGATCTCTCACTGATGGGTTGGCTTTAGTGGTCATCACCAAGAGTCTTCGTGATGACATGGTGTAGGTCTATTTAAAACTCCTGAAGAGGTCATATCAGTGTGACATTGGATTTGTCTTGCTGACAGAAGTCATTGAGAAGACATGGACTATCAGAGTGAGTTTTCTATCATGTGCCGATGATTTATCTCTCATCGATGGGTTTTCTTTGGTGGTCATCACTAAGAGTCTTTGTGATGACATGGTGTAGGTCTATTTAAAACTCCTGAAGAGGTCAGATCTGTGTGACATTAGATTTGTCTTGCTGATGGAAGTCATCAGCAAGACATGGACTATCAGAGTGAGTTTTGTATCCTATGTCGATGATTGATCTCTCATCGATGGGTTGGCTTTGGTGGTCATCGCCAAGAGTCTCTGTGATGGTACATTTCAATGAATATTTTTTTAAAAAAAATTGCATGGTTTTGTCACAATTTTGATGAAGGCCACTAATGAATCACTGAAAAAGGTCTGATGAAGTTGCTATAGCTGCGACAAAGGCTTCATCGTAACTCTTTCCCCATTTAATCAAAATGGTGATTAACTTCTGGTGTTGTTTTGACACTTTGGAAGAGCCATTGCAATTTCATTTTGGTTGTAATTCATTGGTGGATACATGAAGTTTTCATCAATATTCCGATGAAAATCTAAGTCATTTTATGATGCCAACGACCGAAAAATCTGTCATTATTTCGATGTTTAATTTGTCATCAAAATTTTGATGAAAAAAATTGCGATGAATTTTTTTTCTTCAATTCGTTGATTTTTTGACAATTTTTTGTCAGAAAATGGATTCAAATTCAGTAGTGGAGGGTTTGGACTTAAAAAAGGAGAAAGCTCAAAAGGTATGACATCTAATGCAAAGAAGATTAGTGAACCAGAGAAAGCTGAAGGCAAGATGACATGTTTCATAAACAAAGAAGCAATGCTAGAAGACCACCTATCAACAAGCCAAATGCTCAAAGGTACCCATATTTTAATGGTATTTTCTATTTTTGTAATAAATTTGGACACAGAGCAAAGGAATGTAGAAGGAAAATGTATCAGAATCTTTTATCCTTTACTGGTCAATATTTTACATGTAAAAGATTTGGGCATAGAGCAAGTGAACGCAAAAGCCAAATGATGAATGCATATAGCAATGGTAGAATGATTCAATCCTTTAATGGTTACTACATACATGCTATGGATTTGGACATAAGGCTAATCAATGAAGATTTAGAATGAATGAAAGGAGTAATGCTTGTAGAAATATCATATGAAACAATTGAAGTAGACATGGACATATTGCTAGATTTTGCAAAAGAAGAAATTCAAAGGATATTTTAGCAAAGAGAGATGAACTTGTAAAAAATATCGATTTGAATGAAGTAAAGAAGGAAATGGAAAACATTTGGAGAAAGAAAGAAGATCTTGAGAACAAAGAAGAATCAAAGATCACAAATGAATCTGTACCACTGGTGCAAATAATTCCTCCAAGAATTGAACCTAGCCATTGGCTTAGGGGGAGAAATAACTAAAAATCATATACCCCCTGTTGATACAAGGTGTCATGGCTTGGCACAAAAATATGAGATGGATATGTTGAAGAAAAATTTGGAAGAAATTATGCAAATGCGAAGATTTGTGGAGTGATTTAAGGATTACTATTGCACAAAGAAGGTTTTACCAACTTTATTGTTTGGAGACTTAAATGTGAATTAGGGAAAATCAAAAAGGATCATATACATATTCCATGTCAATTTAATTTCACTTTTATGCAATTGAAGTGAGCAATGTGAGTTGAAGCAAATTCAAGACTCTGAAAGCGATTTGAGAAGAAGAGTATTCAAACCCTAATTTCGATTGAGCAGGAAAAAGGTATTTATCATTATCTAAAGATTTTTTTTTTGAAGCATTTAAATTCAAAATGGAAACACCTATAATGGTTAATGTGGCTGCCAAAACCCAACTCAACTTCAAGAAATATCCCATGAAAGTGTTTGAGAATGACCTGCTAGGAGAATTTTCAAGTATACCATACAAGATTTTACCTATTGAGGATACTAGGGCATATGTTCTTGCAAATATGGAAGAGTACAACCATGTGAAACTTATAGATCTATGGACAAAACATGTGACTAGAGCTGATTTTAGTATTAAGCTTGAATATAAAAAAATGGTAAAGAAGAAGATGAATGTCTGACAGTTGTTTCCATGCTTTACCCATGATGATGAGCTCAAGTATGTGACAATCACACTAAGTAGAGTGCATGATAAATTTCTTTGGATTGACATGCTTGGATTGATAAACATAGAACTCATAAGGGAAATTATTGGACTATGTGACATCGGGCCAGTACTTGTGCTGAAAACTGTAAAGAATAAGGAAGTAATGGAGCTGATAGGAGCCACATTTGACTAGAGGGCTCTCACTCTAAACACCATAAGAAATCTGATAGTAAAGTATGCTACTATTTTTATTGGCTACAAAATTTATTACACCAATAGAGAGAAATCTATTTCTGCCACAATAATTCATGTAAACATGAAATGGTAGAGAAAGGAAAATATTATGTCTTCTGTGAGTTGCTTCAGCAACAACTATCTGATAATTTGAAGTAGACTAAGGATAAGAAATACCCATTCAGATTTTCTTCCTTGGTGGTTTTCTTTCTATTCTATTTTCTAAGGGAGCTTCCATGAAGAAGCAATATTGTATGGAGTAAGGACATACCTATATCCCATCAAATATTTGAATATCTACATAGCCTTGGACACATTAAAGCATGAGATGAGGCATTACTACTTCCTTTGTAGTATTTCAGAAAAGAATGTGTGAACATGAAAGGATCCCTAAGTCTATTATGGAGAAATACAAACATGATATTACATTTTTGGTTAAAACTGATGGATGTATCATTGAAGCTGTGGAACCCAAAACAGTTTGGATACAACCACTTGGATATGAGTGTAGACATTGAAAAATGTCCTAAATGATATCACACACTCGTAACAGATTTACTAACATCATTTCCTCTTTAAACCCATCCTCTTTTCACTTCATTAATTAAATTAACCTAGCTAATTTAATTAATTGCATCATTTTCATCTATTAGCCTAATTAATTTAATTCGGTTAATTCATCCACCTTCATGCTTACATTTCATCTTATTAAATTAAATACATCAAAGAATTTAATTTAATTCCCCAAGTCATCTTATTTAATTAAATAACCCTAAGTTATTTAATTAAATATTATTTCATCTCTCTCCCCCATTTATTAAATTATTTAATTTAATAAATACCACGTTACTCCTCCAAATCCCCTAATTGTGTGATTAAACCTTGTTTTATTAGCAGTTAAACTAATTTTCCTCTAAAAGGGAATATTCCTTATCTCCTTTTTTTCACAATTAAAGTTTTCTTTTAATTTGCAAAAGGCCTTTTTCCTCACCCAAATGAATATTCCAAAAAGAATATTCTTATTCCTCCATCATTTGAAAATGGGATATTTTCACTTGGCTTCTTAAGCAAGTTTTAACCTTTAACCTTTTGAATAGGTCACCCTTGACTTGTGTGTGTAGGTCAAAAGTGTGTTTGTTTGAAGCAAGTGTGAACCCTTGGTTAAATCTCGTCATGCATTCTCATTTGTTGATGAGAATCCATGATCCATGCCTCTCATCTCCTTCATCCTTGACTGTTGATTAATCTTTTCAATCTTGACCCTCCATTTTTCATTTTCTTTACTATAAATAGGTCACTATTTGGAGACAAATGGATCTATCTTTCAATTGCAAACTTATTTTTTTGAAGTCACTTTCATCCACACTCATATTTTACTCACTTTTAGCTTATTTTAGTTAATTTTAAGGTTCATAGTAGCTTAGAGCATCCATTAATGGCTTCCATGCATCCATCTTAGTTTGTATATGAATGAGGGTTTCCATCTTTTAGCTTAGATTTAGCTTAGATTAGCTTAGTAATAGCATAATTGGTTCATTTTTAGCATAAAATCATGTTAACTTAGCTTGTATCATGTTTAATTTAGCATAAACTAGGTTTTCATCCATTTATCACAATGGTTTCATCGATTCTCTTCCATAAAATTGACTAAAAAAAGCTCACTAATCATGGGATTTGGAAAGGGTCATTGTTCCACATCAACACGACACCAATTCCAAAACAGGATAAGTTTTAAATGGGTTAGAGTGGGAATTTAACTACTTTATAGTTTGTAACTTTCAATTTGTACAAATGCTTAGTTTAATCTTTTCAATTTGAATGATCTTGTTTGGTAGATGTAGGTTTATTTGGGTAAATTATGCTTCAATTCATCATGGATTAAACGTAATTGACTCACACTGACAATCCTTGTCCCACATTTTGGCACTAGGAGGGAAAACCGTTAATTTAGCCAATTTTTAGCTCGAATTCCATTTGTTTTTTGTTTTGTAGGATACAACTCCCAAACTACAAACAATGATGCACATTGAAGAGCGTCACCATATAGTGAGACCACTACAATTTGAAATACTGATGCCAATTAAATGCATTGTCACTGATTTAAATTTGGCAATGCCAATTTAATATAGAAGTATCAAAAAGTTGAAACAAAGATGTTTATATTCACTAGACAGATGGCCCCAAATTTCAAAACGCAACACTACTACAAGCAACGACACCAAACCAAATACTGATGCTATTGTTCTCTTTATTTCTGTTACAAAGTGATGCCCATTTTCACCAAAGTAACACCCATACTTCAAACTAAGACGTTATTGTGTTCAGTTATGCCCAACTAGGGTATGAAACTTTACAATCATTTTTTCAACATGTGCTTTAATTTCCTTGAATTATCTAATTACTGATGTGCTTCTGACTGTGTTCTAGTTGTTAGACTAATAGGGTTTTATAGGTTGAATGACATGGAGCTCAAGTGAAGAAATTCTTTCCTTATCTTAAAATTCTATGATTGTAACAAGCATTTGATGCTTTGGAGACAATTATAACCCAACTTTTATTATTTCTAATTTATGCTTTAGGAGACACACTAAATTTCCATTGGGTTTAAAAGGAATGCTCAAATAGGATTAAAATTGAACCCTCATCTCATCATTATTTTTTGGATTAAAATTGAACAAGGAAACTTCATATTTCAATTAGTGTTTAAAACAAACTCATCACTACTTTGAAGGGTTAAAATTTACAATTGTTTTCTATTTTTCATAATTTTCAACATTGTTAGTGGATGCGTATGAAATTTTCTCACACCATTTGGTGACCTTTAGAAATAGAAAAATTCCTTAACACTTTGCAAAATCACCTACATCTTTCAATTTGAATTAAAACTGAACCCCCTTGCAAGTGTGAGAAAAATGCATAGTGTGTGTTCTCTCTTTTTTCATACAAATGAAGATTATTGAACTATGGATGCACTTCCTCATTATTTTTTATCTTTAGAGGGCCAGCCTTAGTGGGAAAAAGTACTCACCCCAAGGGAATGACCCAAGCGGTAACAATCTAATGCCAAGCTCTTCCAAACCACAATATAAATGTGTGGTTGCAATGAAAATTATGATCAATGGGAAGCAGTACATGATAGCTCTCCTCCAGTATCTTTATGATGCATAAAGCCCTTTTTCTAAGGGTTGGGAGACCTCTTGACGGTGTTTATCATTGCAACCCCTAAACTAGAAGCCCTTATTATGAACCCTTGTTTAGAAGCCAAAAATCCTTAATATTTGTTGGTGTAAGAATAGTCATTTTGAAGTTGCCCCACATTTGTACTATTCAATTGTAGAAACAAAAAAAATCCTTTTGATCTCTAAATTTTAAGGATTTTGAGATATGGTGGTCTCGAGAATTGTGTGTCATGGAGGGGAGCTAGTGTCACCAAATCTTTAACTGTTTGTATTTTTTAGTGTTTTGAGAAATCTGAGTGGGGACTCAACAAATATAGCCATTTCAAACTTAGGGTTGTAATGATTGTGAGTCATTTTAACACTTTGCTTGATTTCAAAATGATGCAAAAATAAATATTCACTATCTTCCTCAAAATTTCAAACAATTTGGCTTAAATATGGACCTCTTGAGTTAGCCTTGGTTTTACTCCTTGTCCTAAGTATTTATCCTTAGTGATTTCTAAATATCTTGACATTAATCTCAAATCCATATTTCCCAAAGACAACATAGGCAATTATGGCTCTAATCTCATAATTTTCACGAAATGAACATTGTGAAATTTATGATGTTTTTGACATAAAAATCTAGTTTGGAAACCTAATCAAGACTAGTGTTTCTAAAATCAACTCATTAAGCAAAGATAAATTGAAAAATGAATCCCACATGACTATTTTGAGACCAATTGCTCATGTTGAACAACCTGATCTTCCAGGTGCTATAATTCAGCCAAACTTTGAACTCATTAATAGAGAACAAACCAATCTCATTAGCAGTTTGAGAAGCTTCACTTTTGAAAAAAAAGAAACAAATACCCAGTGGAGAAACACAACAACCATTTTAGACGAAGAAGAGGAACACGCTAATATTGAGCCTGGAAGGCCCACATTACCACCACCTGGGTGGCAATAAATATCTTCCTTTCTTCCATAAAATTGAACTATTTCTACTTGATCTCACATAAAGTCAAGATCCCTAAAATAAAGTCTACAAGTTTTCATTCTAGACTTAGGCATCTTCTTCCAAAAGCTCTCAAGAAACATCTTTTAAAACTTCACAAGAATAGAGACAAGTTGGTAGCAAACTTCTACAGGCACATTTCAAGAAACAATCCAGAACTATATGCATTCTTTTAGAGTCAAAATCCTAATCTTTTTCATGATACTAAACTCCTCTAAATGATCCATCACACAATAAAAATCCATAGGGGAAGATCTCCATCCTATCATTGCAAACATAGGTATCATAGTTCACAGTTTAGTAGGAAGTGGTCCTCAATACTTTATCATAATCACTACCACTTGTTAAGAAAATTTTATGCTCGAGGTAGGAGGATCTGAATAGGTCTAAACATCCCCATCCATCCTCTCATCTAAATCAACATTGGTTCTTTAGGATTTGAACATTTTAGAGGTCTAGCATCATTCTCACTACCTTGGTCTCTTCAAAAAAAAGGGTCACTTTAAGGTCAACATTAGGTCAAACATCTCACTCACCCCTTCATCAAAATTCATCTTTCACTTCATCCAACTTTGCAAATTTTTGAGTACACCAACACTTTGTGACTCAAACATCAAATAAAACCAACCATCTAACTTGCCTATTTTGTATGTGAAATGTATCCTTTTCAATGCATTTAGACAAGTTAGTTAAATAATCTTTGAACTATTTCATCTTGAAGGTCATGAGTCTACCCTAAATATTTACAAGTTCATAAACATCCTTTATCCTAACATCAAATCATCAAGAGAAAGTCAAATGTTGTTCCAAAACATTTGCAAAGATCATTCCCCACATCATCCACCTTTTCATCCCCCACTATCATCATTGCTCCCAAAAGACTTAGAGCATCTCTTTTACCTAGATTTGAGTCAACAAGAGAGTTCAAACATTACAAATCTCAACATAACTCTCCCATAGGTGACACAAAATTTATGGTAAAGACTAGATCACAACATAAGAGAATCATGGAAAATCCAAAGTTACATTCACCTCAAGTGATCCAAATCCTTTAGAATTCAATCTGAGGAGTCAAGTTACACCATCACAATAGCCTTCATCCCCATCAGGACCATATGACATAGAAGATATCACAAACAACCCATTTGAACTCACTAGGGAGGAAATTATGGAACATCAAACCTTTGAAAATGTAACTCCTATCTCCCCGATGTTTGTGGCATAGAATTTAACACACAATTTCACAACTCAATCACTAGGGATAAATCAAACCTACATTCCTAGTATTACAACAAGGCTTGCCAAATATTTTAGACATGCTCTTTCATTTGAAAACAAAACACTTGTAGGAACACTTGAAACCAATCCTCCATCTAACACAACCACTTGGACACCCAGCTTTGGTGCTCCTCATGTTCCTGAAGATCCTAAATAGATAGACACACCTCTTGATCTTTATTACTCAACCATGACTTCAACATATCAAGGGCATCCTTCTTCATCTGCATCGATGAGTACCACAAGTGTTCCTACCATTACATAAAGTAGTGTGGATCAGGTATCTCAAAACAACCCACAAGGGCATACCAATGACATACCACAAATTCAACCCTTGAAGTAAATGGGGACATCCTTACTCAACCCTCCAATGGGTTCATCCATACCATTGGTTTCATAAAATATTTCTACACCATCCATTATCAACCCATCTCAAAGAAATCCCTTGGTAACTAATCCTATTAATAAAGGAAATCCTCCAAACATGGGACAAGGAAATCTTTTCAACTAGTGGACTCAAGGTCCTAGTGTGTCATTTCCATCACACAATCTAATGGCACCATCCTCATCTTTTCCCATAGTCCCCTTTGCTATGCCAAATCAAATAGGATCTCAAACATACTTTCCTCTACCTCATTCTACCATCTTACAAGGAATGTTGAACCAAGGGAATCCCCAATATTTCATCACCAATCCATTACCCACTCAAAACATCAATATCTATAATCCTCCACAAATGTCTCAACAACCACCTGATCCCACATTACAAGCACACGCCTTAGGCTTACAATAAGCACAACAAGTTTATCAACAAGCAGCCTTAGCACAACAATAAGAACAACAAAAATTAGTAGCACAACAACAACACCAAGCTCAACAATCAACCTTAGCACAACCAAAAAAACAACACAACAAGCAACCTTAAAAAAACAATAGAAGCAACAACAACAAGCATCCTTAACAGCACAACAAGTAGCACAAAAACAATATCAAGCCCATCAAGTAGCCTTGGTAGCACAACAACAACAACAAGCCCAATAGAAAGCCCTAGTAGCACAACAACAACAACAACAACAATCTCAACAACAAGCCTTACTAGCTCAATAGTATGCTCAACAACAACAACAAGGTTTGTATTATAATCCTCAATAGAACATCGTCAATCCAAACACGTTAGGAAGATATACATCAATTTCGCAATCACCTTCATAGAATCTTACACCACCATACACCCCATACAACACCTTCTCATATCAAAATCCTGCATTCAACTCATCCATCATCCCACCATATGTTCCTCCACCCAATCTGCAAGATGATTTAGCATCACAATTCATTCCTCCACCCAATCTGTAAGATGATTTAGCATCACAATTCAAGGCACTCTCACAAGAAATATAGGACCTTCAAATAGGAAAGACCAAAAATCCCCATACATAGAACTTGTGTCCATATCCATTTGATCGAAACATCGCAATGGTACTATTCCCTCTTGGTTTTGAAATCCAAAAATTTGATAAATATAAAGGGAGAGGAAGTCCTATGGACCATATCAAAGAATTTAACATCATGTGCATGGAGGTAACTTACAATTATTCATATCTAATGTGCCTCTTCCTTCAAAGTTTAACGGGTCATGCCATGAATTGGTTTTCTCATCTACCTCCTAGCATCAACACTTGTCAAGAAATCACTAATAAATTCATCAATCACTTCTCCTTCAATATTGACATGGATTTCAATCTATAGGAACTATACACTCTTAGGAAAAACAAAGGGGACACATTTACTAATTTCTTACAATGATGGAGACAAAGAGCTAGTAAAAGAAAGTGGCCTCTTCCCGACAAACAAGTGGGAATCATCATAGCCAATCTCGATCCAAATCTATCTTTCCACTTAAAAATGTAGTGTATCACATCATATGACGAACTTGTCCCTAGAGCTCTTAACATCAAAAGAGCTCTAAACTCACAAGGAAATACTCAAGCTTATAAAGACAACGGTCTTTCAACTAGTTCAAATGAGAAACCTTGTGTCTGGGAAAAGAAAAAAAATGCAGCAAATGACAATGTAGTAGATGCTAAGTTCATACTAAGTGCTCCTAGACCTAATAACAATCAAGTTGCTAACATCTAGCCAACTGTGCAACAAACAACACCTCCTCAAAAAAATCATATCAATAACACTGACATGCAACAAAGGACAATCACTAATAGGAATAGCTATCCCAAATGCAAGTACACACAACTATCAGAACCTCTCGAAACAATAATGAAGAAATTGGTAGAGTCAAATCTAATAACACTTCCCAAATTTGAAAAATACCAAGAACCATAAGAGAAGCCATCCTGGTACAACACACATGATCTCTATGACTTTCAAAAAATAAAAGAACATAAAATAGTAAATTGCATGAAACTTAAAAAAATCATCCAAGACCTCATAGAAAGTGACACCATATTTGTTGAGGTACCAACTAGGAATCGGGATCTTAAGATATACAAGAACCCTATGTCAGATCATAACAAAGGAAACAACGACAAAGCTAAGGATTACAAAAATGTGCAACATACCTATTCCAATGTAGTTGCCTCCTACAATAGTGTTGTTATTGTTGTCACCATCAAATGAGCTAGTACAGAATGTGGAGTCACCACATGACATGGAAAAATAACTGGTCAAGGAGTCCCATCTCAATCTAGGACATAGCCTAATTTTCCCACATCTAATCCTAGCAAGTACAATCTTCTATATTAGCTTAAGCATACCCCCACATAGATATATATCTCCCTACATAGATATCTATCTTAGAACTCTTAAGTTTATCCCCCGCACATAGGGAAATATTGGGGAAAGCCTTGTTTGAGTCATCTATTCTCTAGAATATTGATACTAATTAGTTTCAAGCTATGGTCGGCCACATAACCTACCATCTTCTCACCTTCTTTGAGCAAGGCCTACCTTCACAATCATCTCATAACCGAGATTTACACCTTGAGGTTATCATTCATAAAAACAAGGTCAAAAGAGTCTTAGTAGATGGAGGTGTTGGTCTGAATATTTGTACCCTACAGTTGATCAAACATCTAGGCTATTCAGAAGATACTATTGAGAAAGAAAAGAGTACCACCATTAGAGAATATGATGACCAAGAATAGGTATCACAAGGAATCATTGCACTTCCCATTCAAGTGGGACCTCTTATTGTAGAAACTACATGCCAAGTGCTTGATCTTGATCTTCCCTATAAAATCTTACTTGGTCGACCATGGAAACATGCTCTAAAATCTATAGCCTCGACCTATCATCAATGTGTAAATTTCCCTTTTGAAGGCAGAGAAATCACTATACATGGATGTCTTGAGTCATTTTACTACTGCAAAATTCTTGAGGCCAAGTTCTATAAGATCCCCCAAATACCAAAAAATGATGAAGGGCCTACACCATCATGCTCATTTATTGACCCATCATCCCTGGCCTCTACTTCAACAACAAAAATACCCATTGTGCATAGTGTTAGAAACCAAGATCTGAAATGCAAACCAGAAAATCCTTCCACAGAAGAGAAAAACAAAAAAGAAAAAGCTTTGCAAAAGATGTGCAACATATTATTATTCAGGAATTCTTAATTACAAGATATGATTTGCTTTATAAAAGAAAATATGCATAACCCTAATCTTATCTTGAGCAACAAGATAGCTCAATAAGATAATGATGAGAATAATAAACCTAGGAATTAAATATTACCTAAGTAAAGTTATGCAAGTGTAATTAAATATTAATTACACTAACACATAGTATACCCAACGTCAAAAGAGTGATCTAGGATGATGGTTATCGAAACTAAAAACTATTGAAAAACACCTTTGTCTTAGGAGAGTTACCTATTTCTCCTCAATCTCATGGGAAACCCACATCTAGCACCAAAGAATTAGAAACAATCAAGATGACATCTACTACCTTCACCAAGTGGGGGGATTTGAACCAGGAAGATTTCAATGATGAAGATATCTCTAAACTCCTTTATCAAGATGAGCAACTTGTCCTTGTTATTCCCATGGAAGATGATAACAAAGGCCTATAGCTCATTTAGAATTGGGGATATAACGAGAATAAAAATCTAGGATAAAATGGCAGTGGTTTACTAGAACCCACGTTCCTAAGAAATGAATAAAGAATCTTGGTGTGGGTTGTACTACTAACAAGGTCACACTTATTGGCAAAGGTATTTTTGCTAAATGAGTTGAGGCTTCCTCTTGGTTACCTACATCACATGATACAACCTTAGGGGTAAACCCACAAAAGTGGTTTACAATTCAAATGAGGAAGGAAAACTTGTAAAAAATGACCCCATGCCAAAAAATTTCATTTTGGGGGTTTGAACGAACTAGTTGGTTTGAATGAAGCAAAAAAGGGTTCGCTCAAACCAGGATTCAAGTGAACCCATTTAATGCATGCATGAATAAAAATTAAATGAAAACCCCTTTTGGGAAGGCAGTTCACTTGAACCTGGGTTCGAGCGAACCCAGGTTCAATCGAACCCCCTTTTCCCTAATTTTTGACCTTGTTCACAAAAAAATCAAAATTTTTGCACTTCAGAGCTCAGTTTGAACATGAAAATGGTGGATACTTCATAGAACCAATTAGAATTAGGTAGTACTCGAAACAAGCTATCCAATTAATATAATTTTAATATGTTTTGGTTTTTATTATGTATTTGTTTTTTTAGTTTTATTAAACATAGGTTTTTCACCAAAAATCAAGCTCTCTATTCTACACATGTGGAAAAATAGCAGATTATAAAAAAAATTGAAAAATATGAGTGCACTAGATATTGAAGTCCTTGATCCAAAAAATAATAATAATTGAATTTCAATACATACAAAAAAAATTACGCCTTATACAATCCCGCTATGTCTGAATTGTAATTGGTTTGACTTCGAAACTTGATTAAACAAAAAAAATTCAATAAAAAACTATCTAACCAAGTAGAATCACTATATATCGGAGTTATAAATCTAAATTCGAAAGAATTATAATTTTATCCTTCATGGAAAAAAGTTATGCATTATACGACGAGTGTCACTTTTTAAAATGTTTTTTTCTTAAAAAAAAAAGTAGTTTTCGAGGGAGATGGAAAAAGAAGTGCAATTTGATTCCAAAATTTCTAGAAAAAATATATTTAGAATCTACAGATAAAATTTCACAAAACTCTATTTTGCATCATCTTCAAATTCCTCACTGTTTAGCCGCTATAGGTGACTGAAAGTGAAGATTTAGTCAAAAAAATAATTTTAGTGTCTAGTTTGGCCAAAAATTGTAAACCACTATTGTGGGATCACCCTTAGATGACTTTCCCCTTGATGTTTCTGACCTATTTGAGAACAACACCCTCTTTATGATATCACTAACATCCTTTGTCCCAAGCAACCAACCAATTGAAATATGCCTAGTTTACCCACAACTTATGTACATGGTCCAACAAGGACCACCGATTCTAGATTTATTCAAAAATGATGAAGTGATCTTAGAATTCATGGGAATCTGTGACAACTTATCATGGGAATATCACAAATTAGGCTTTGGCATAGAGCTCAACACAAGGGCATACTATGGGGAGGCGATTGAATCCTTCAGACATAAAATTAATGAAATACAACTAACATGCAAATCCTTGAGTGAAAAGCACCTAGTGGCACTCTATGATCCTAAAATAGTAAAAACAAAGGATGCATCTGGTAGTGAAAACCTCCCTAAGGCTCCCAAGGATGAGGGATTCAATATCCCCCTTAGTGTTATGCATATATAAAAGTCAACAGTGCTAGCAGAAAAGGCCACTCTAGTCAATGTGGGTACCGAAGAAGCACCTCATATCACTTTTTATGTTGAATCCTTATTGGATAAAGAACAAAAGAACCTAGAATCTTTCCTGAAAGAGCATAAAACCAAATTTGCATGATCATACACAGATATTCCAGGCCTTGATCTAGAAGTGGTTGTGCATAACTTAGTAGTTTATCCTAAAGCCAAGCCAGTTACGTAGAAATTAAGGAAGATGCATCCTTAGATAGCACTCTTGGTCAAACTAGAGTTACAAAAGCTTCTTGACGTTGGATTTATCTAACTGATAGATTATCCTGAGTGGGTTTCAAACCTAGTACTAGTCTCAAAACCCACTAAGGGCATTAGAATATGTACTAACTTCAAAGAATTAAACAAAGCATGCCCAAAGGATGATTTACCTCTTCCTAACATTGATCTCATTGTGGACTTAATAGTTGGGCATGATATGCTATCACTTATGGATGATTTTTCAAGTTATAATCAAATCATAATCACCAAGGAGGCTCAACATAAAACTGTATTTTCTTGTCCATGGGGAACCTATTGCTGGAATGTAATGTCATTCAGGTTAAAGAATGTAGGAGAAACCTATCAAAGAGAAATGATCCTTATCTTTCATGACATGATCCACAAAATAGTTGAATATTATGTGGATGATATTTTGGAAAAATCAAGGAAGAGAAGTAAGAACATACAAGTCTTATGACCCATCTTTGATAGGCTTGAAGAATATAAGGTACAAATGAATCCAAAAAAGTGTGTCTTTAGGGTCACATCAGGGAAACTCCTTGGTTTTATTGTCTCACAAAGAGGAACATAAATTGATACAAAAAAGGTAAAAGCCATTTTAGACATGGAACCACCGCAAACACTAAAGCAGGTGAGAGGATTACAGGGTAGAATATAAACCATCAGAAGGTTCATAGCACAACTATCAGATAAAATCCACCCATTCTTGCATCTTATCATAAAGGGATAACCTACAAGTGGGATGGCAAGTGTGATAAATCTTTCTAGTAGATCAAAGATTATCTACTGACACCTCTAGTGCTCATGCCACCAATACCAAACAAGCCATCGATCTTATACATATCAGCAACACCAACAACACTAGGAGATCTTTTGGCACAACATGATGAAAATGGAAAGGAAAGAGCTATCTACTACATCAACAAAACCTTGGTGGGCTATGAGATGAACTATTCACCCATTGAGAAGGCATTACTAGAAGTATTTTTTACATCACAAAAATTTAGGAACTACATGTTGTCATATAAAATCAAGCTCATTGCAAAAATTGATCCATTAAAGTACATGTTATCCAAAGCAACTCTCACAGGACAAGTGGCTAAATGGATGATGATCTTAATAGATTTTTTACATAGAGTATGTGGAGCACAAAACAATCTACGGAAAAGTAATCATAGACCAACTAGTGGAAGCACCTATCTATGTTGAGAACTCCTTGATATTTGAATTCCTTGACGAATCAGTGTTCCTTATCAATCTCACAACTCAGTGGAACATTTACTTTGATGGATCATTCACCCAACATGGATCTGGAACAGGCATTCTTTTTATCACCCCTCAATGTGATTGCATCCCAAAGTCATATAGGCTATCATTTCCCTGTACTAACAACATTTCTAAGTATGAAGCCTAAATCATAGGTCTAACGATAGTTGTTCAGTGTAAAATTCAAGAGATGAAAGTCTATGGAGACTCACAGTTGGTTATCAACCAAGTCAATGATGACTATCAAACTAAAGATGACAAGCTCACTCCTTACAAGAAGATGGTGGAGAATTTCTAGGATCTCTTCATAGACATAACTTTTGAGAAAATTCCTTGCATGAACAAAACAATATAGAAGTAGACGCCATGGAAACAATCAGATCACTGTTGGACATGCCAAAAAATGTCCTCCAATGTGAATTCTTGGTAGAAATTTTCATATCAACATTCAAAATCCCTAAATCTGAATTCACGTGTGTCATTGTTGGTCTTGGATCTCCATGGTATCATGACATATTCACTTACCTAAGTAGATAAACCCTCCCATCGGATATCACCTTGAACCTTAAAAATACCTTTGTTGAAAAGGCATCCCAATTCTTGATCCTAGGTGATACCCTTTACCGTTGAAGCATCAAAGGGACATTAATACGATGTCTTAACCAAGAGGAAGCCTTAACTAATTTAACAAAAGTACACGATGGCATATGTGGGTCCCATTCTAGCAATATAACATTAGCTAAGAAACTATTGAGGATGGGGTACTATTGGCCAACCATGGAAAAAGAAGCTCATCAGTACATGTGGAAGTGGATCTAGTGTCAATAGAATGGGGATCTGATTCATGCTCCAGCTCAAGAATTGTAGCCAATAATCACACCATGGCATTTTTCACAATGGGTTCTTAACCTGATAAGAAAAATTACCCCAACCTCATCCAATGGCCATAAGTTTATCATAACCACCATTGAGTACTTTACTAAGTGGGTAGAATCCATTCCCATGACATATATAACATGGATACAAATTGCAAAGTTTATCCTGAATTACCTCATCTGCCATTATAGTGTTCCTCAACCTCTCATCTTAGATAATGGAACCACCTTTAAAAATTAGGATGTGAAAGAGTCATGCCAAAGATTCAATATCCAACACTGATTCTCTACCCCTAATATCCCCAAGGCAATGGCCAAGCTAAGGCTAAGAATAAAACTATCTTGAAAATCTTGAAGAAAACAATGAATGAAGTTGGTCGTGACTAGCATATGTAGCTAAATTCCACTCTTTAGGATTATCAAACCAGTATCTACATGCCTACAGGTGCAACCCATTTCTCTTTGGTCTATGGAT
The DNA here is from genome assembly GCA_007258455.2 of Sequoia sempervirens. Classification (NCBI taxonomy): domain Eukaryota; kingdom Viridiplantae; phylum Streptophyta; class Pinopsida; order Cupressales; family Cupressaceae; genus Sequoia; species Sequoia sempervirens. The sequence continues at coordinate 298,608,821 of VDFB02373365.1, read as the reverse complement.
CAGAAGCTATCTTACCTATTGAGGTTGAGCTCCCATCATTACAAGTGTCATTACATAACCTGATTACTGGGGAAGAATATAGAGTGTCTCGGTTAAATGAACTAGAATTCCTGGATGAGCATCATCTTGACACCCTCAATCACTTGCAAGTATATCAAAACTGATTGAAAAAGATCTATAACAAGAGGATCAAATGTCGGTCATTCCAAGTCAGAGATCTTGTCCTAATGTAGAATCAGAGGAACCTTCTAGATCAAGACAACAAAGGAAATTTTGAACTTAACTGGTTGGGTCCCTTTGTCATCACAACAAGCTACAAATCAGGAGCATACCAATTGTCAACCCCCAAAGGTGAACCCTTATAGGAGCCAACTAATAGCTTTCATCTCAAAAAAAATTATGCCTAGTCTTGAAGGGTATAAAATATAAAAATACCAAAAATTATAAAAATCCAAAACAAAAAGAAAAAGGATTGAAAAGGTAAAGAGAAAAAATTGTCCTCTAGTTAAAACCACTCTAGTGGCACTTTGGGCAAGTACCTTGGTGAAAACATAGCAAATAGGAACCTTGCATAAATAAAGAACCTCCATCTATTCTTTGGCTCTTTTATCCTATCATTCTTTGCACTGCCATTTATCCATCATCTACATCCTTATCATAGCTTGATATTGTGAGGTATCATCTCCAAAGGTCAGTATGTCTTGCCTTTATCAAGGTAGTCTAACATATCACACTAGGATCATTTCATTATGGATCATATCAGGTTCTTGTATATCTTAAGGTCATGGAAATATTATCTCAGAAACACCAAAAACATTCATAAAACATTCATCAAAAAATCCAAAAATATTTGCAAAATCTTGTATAGCTAAAATCCAAAAATATTTAGAAAATTGTAAAGGAAAAATCCAAAACACCCAAAATACATCAAAACCCCTAAAAAGGTCAAACATCAAAAATCCAAAAAGTGGTACCCTTGTCAAACTACATCATCTCTGAGTTTGAATGTAGGCAAGGCCATCATTGATGTGCCCTTGAGACACCCTAGGTTAGTCCTTGAGGAGTCCATCATAATAAACTGACATCTCTCATCTGTTCATATCTTCATCTTGCAAATGGGTCAAGTTAGTTAAACTACGTGGTCTCTACCTGTATAACGTAGGCAAGGCTTATCTTTGATCAGCCCTCGAGACCCCTAGGATAGGTCCTTAGGTTAGGTTCTTGGTCGTAAAGCTCTTGAAAACCCCAAAACATCCAGATAACTTTGAAAAACCAAAAACATCTAGATAATCTTCAAAAAACACAAAACATCCAGATAACTTAGAAACTCCAAAAACATTTGGAAAGCTCTTGAAAACCCCAAAACATCCAAATATTCCAAAAACATAAAAAATAATAGAAAATATTTTAGAAGACCAAAAAAGCCTCAAATATCTCAGAAAACTCTAAATAGCCTCAAAAAATCTAAAAATCTTAAAGATTCATATAAACTTTCAAAAAGACCAAAAATAGCCTCAAAATATTTCCAAAAATACCAAAAACATTGAAATATTCCAGAAAATCCAAAACCACCCATCCCATCTCGCTTTCACCTACAATAAACTTTCACCCATAATAAATTGATCGTCACCTTCACCCTGTGGAAAAACAAATAGAAAAAAAGCATAGTAAGTCATAAAGTGTGAACCTAAGTGTCAAAATCTAAAGTCTAAATCATAGGTAAATATTTCAATGGAGTGTATATCAATGACTCATCTTAGCATCATCATCTTAACATCAAACAACCTCTGATCAACATTTCCTAGGATGTATCTTCCTGCGATGGATATCAAGATCATAAATCACTTTAGCTAAACTTAAACAAAGAAAGAGATATAGATAACAGTGCCTATTTGTCTTTGATATTTTCTTATGATTTATCTTAGTGACCCATTCCAAAGACCTCTCAATGATTTTTATCAAAATGATTTAGAGAGAATGAAATGGGGCATCGATCATTATCTTTCCTTTTGATGTGCTTGTGGGTACTCTTGTAAAATAACCTTGGTGCATACTTGCTTAGTTGTGTGTAAGAAGGTTGTTTGGAGGACATTGTTGACTATCACGTATGCTTTGGTCCAATATATTCTAATTTTCTAACTTGCATTCCAATGAGGTTTTTGTATGTGAAGATGTGAACAAGAAATATCCTCTGTATTTTTTGAGTCAAAGTCCATTACACTAGATACAACATCATTCTGGTTATCAATACCTTGATGCATCGTATCTGTGTTATATCAAACAATAAGGAATGATGGAAATACCAATCTTGAAGTGTGAGCATCTCATCATCCTATATTTCATCCTCATTTTGCATTATCTCGTCACCATCTCTAATAAAGTCTTGATAGATCAAGGATTTGTTGGATCTTTTGAAGCAATCATCAAAATCAATGGTCATTCATTCTTTTATCTTCTCTCTACACTAACCTGGTATCATGATAGTATAAAAAACATCATCAATGCATCCACCCTGCATCCATAAACCATCAACATACATACATTTCATAATCATAGCATAATCATTGCATATCACATCATACATTTTGCATTATCATTTGAGTTGTAATGAATAATATAGATTTTTTATTCTAAGCATCTTGAATCATTGCATATCATAAGCATTTGCATCCATACATCCATATGCATACATTATCATCTCATAAAATTTCATGGAAAATATACAAAAAGAAATGCATCCACATCATTTGCACCCATATCATTTGCATCATATATCATTCATTCCATAGCATATCATGAAAAGATACCAAAAAATAACATAACATTGCATCCATATCATATCATGATCATCACATATCATATAAACATAAGTAGAATGCATCCATGCATAATAATACATCTCATATCATATGCATCCATAAAAATTAAATAAGATGAACACATCATGAATCATCTGTATCTGTATCAATATATGTCAAAAAATGAATGTCATGGTACAAAATTTGGATCAGTGTATGTATAACGATAAAAAATATAATATCCATGAGGCTATAAAAAAGGAGCCCATGAATGTATATCTGTGATAAAGAATTGGGAAACAAAATAAAAAAAGTGTCTATACATCAAAGGCTAGCCCTGATGGCTACTACCCTCTCTAGCCTGCCTCTTAGACTAATCCTCTGCTCTTGGTTGTGCATCACTGCACTATGAAAAATTAGGTTGTTTGAGTGCCTGTGGTACATATTAGTGGTAATGCTGCCTATAATATGTAACCTATGTAATTTCCTCTTTGTACAATCTGGCTGAAACTGTGCCGCCATGAGTGGCCACCATCATAGCCTCTATCTGTTGGCACCAAGCAATCTCCTAGTCTCTCTCTCCGGTCATGGTTTGTACCCGATATAATGCTTGATCTCTCTTGGTTGTGATGGCAATCACCTACTATTGTGCCTAATCCTACTCAACAGTAATACCCAAAATCTATTAGTAGGCCTGATCTAGCTCACTAGTCAAAGTATGCACCTATTGCTGCAACTACTAAATTTGCACATCCCTGGCATCTAGTGGTGGTGGTGGTGGTATTGCCTACTGCTGCAGTACCTACTACTATACAACTAGAGGTTTCTAAGGAGGTTGTTGTTCGATCAAAAAAGCCCCCAGAACTTGACCATCTCAGCCATCTTGGTCACCCTATCCTCTTCCTCTAGCCCGATACCTCTAAGCCTCCCTCACGGAGGAGCACCCACTGGATCTGTCAACCATCATGGAGGTACAAACTAGGAATCCTATGTAGGTATAGTTTGTGCTACCACCTAACCTTGATCATAGGCCCAAGCTTGAGTTGCTAATTGTCTAAAGCTCTTGACTACCTTGAGAGCTGGAACGGTCAATCCCCATGTGGCAACCTCTCTAGCCGACCTAGCAAAAGTGGCCCTGTACCCATCATTTGGTTTGTCCTAGACCCTCCCCAAACCGTCGGGCCACCCTATTTGGTAAATACCACTCAATAATGGTGCGCTCGTGACCCTACATGTATTGGGTTTTCCTAGTGAAGTATAACTATTATACATCATCAAACCATGGTCGCATTTGTAGCCATGGGTTCCAGTGGAAAATTTTCATATCATCAATGACCCATCACCAGTATAGGAGCCCAATCTATCTAGTGTGCCTCAGGGTACTAGCACCCCTATACTTCCTGATCATAGGATCATCTGGCTTGATGTCTACCATCTACATAATAGGTCAGAGCATGATGATATTCTCCGATGCCCAAATATGAAGTAGAGTCACCCCTGCACCAATGGCTCTCCCATCGTAGTACACAAAATCATGCATATCATGATACAAAGAGGCTAGCATTATGGGCCCCCACACAAATATTTTCATCCTATAGAGCATTTGATGCCATGCCAAGCCCCATCCTGGGTTGAAACCTCTGCTACATCTATCAAGAGCAACCAAACCTAAAATAATGGCTGCAATAATCAATCTGAAAGTGGGCATGTGACCTCTATACATCTTGAGGTTGATCTGTGATGTCACCAAGGTGATGTCCTCAAGCTCCATCACCTCATGATAGGCATCAAATCTAGAATTAACATCATAGATCACTTGATTTCCATGAATTGACAAACAAAGGATCTACCAAACATCCTCCAAGGTCGTTGTCACCTTGCCTGTCGAAAGGTGGAATGACAACGTCTCATTATGCCATCTCTCACACAAAGCAGTCATCATAGTAAGATGTATCCAAATGACAGGTGCATATGTGACATACTAGAGGCCAATCTCTCCCAGGTGATCATAGTGTAACTTTGACAAATTGATCAATCTCTCCAACATAGTGGGTTTGTGCTCACATGACATTAGTGGTGGAATGACCTCCTACATCCATGAAGTGCACGACATCAGGAAATTAGGGAAATTTGACTCAATTTAAAATTTACAACTCAAAAATCATAATAGCATCATTTTCTGTGATAGTGTCACTATATTCAAATTTCAAATTGTGACATCCAAAAGCATTTAAAATTACAAATTGCAACATGCATTTCCAAACACAAGGGCATCACATTTTAATCTTTGGAAAACCCTAACCCTAATATCTAAATCAGCAGAAGCGTCGATATACAAGTATGTGTCACTTTTTAAAATTAGCTACCCTAATTTTAAATCATGACTAGCATTGCCATATACATATGCCTCGCTATAATTCATTTCAACATCGTCGATTTCAATTTGGGTGTCACTATATAGCGACGCTACCAAAGTTTAAATTTCAAAGCATAATAAATGCATCCAAAAGTCAAATTTTAAATCAAGTTTGGAGTTACATACCAATGGTCCTATGCTTGGAAGCCACTGGAACTCTTGAACTCAGTCTGAGATGTGCCTGGGAAGCTCTTAACATTCCATTTCTTTGAAGGGTCAGAGCTCAAAATAGCAAGAAACTCTTAAGTGTGAATACGCAAATTAATTGAAAGTGACCCTTCTTGGCTTATTTAAGCTAGAAAATTAGGGTTTTTTTCCCCAATTTCACCTTCAAGCTAGGGTTTATCATCAATTTTCACCAATTTTGCCAATCTAAACCTAATTGTGTATAGTTTTTTGCTTTTTTGGCATAATTCTTGCATCTTGGAGCCTTTATGGACCCTTGGGGCAGCTTTTAACCTTTATCAAGAAATCAAACCAAAATTCAAAATTTTTGCTCGATTTCTTGAGGGGGAAGAGAATCAAATTTATCCTTCAGCAGTGGGGCATCTAAAAAAATCATTTTATTTTTTTTAATTTAAGCAGCATTTTTAATCTGAAAAGCGTTATTCTTTAAACCGAAGCAGCAGGTACCTCACTTCAAAGACGAGAAAAATGTAGACACCAAAAAAATGCCCTAAATGATATCATACACTTGAAACATATTTACCAACATCATTTCCTCTTTAAATCCATCCTCTTTTCACTTCATTAATTAAATTAACCTAGCTAATTTAATTCCCTAATTCATCTTATTTAATTAAATAACCCTATAAGATGAATTAGGGAATTAAATTAGCTAGGTTAATTTAATTAATGAAGTGAAAAGAGGATGGGTTTAAAGAGGAAATGATGTTAGCAAATATGTTTCGAGTGTATGATATCATTTAGGGCATTTTTCAGTGTCTACATTTTTCTTGTCTTTGAAGTGAGGTACCTGCTGCTTCGGTTTAAAGAACAATGCTTTTTAGATTAAAAATGCTGCTTAAATTAAAAAAAAAAAATGATTTTTTAGATGCCCCACTGTTGAAGGATAAATTTGATTCATCTTATTTAATTAAATAACCTTAAGTTATTTAATTAAATAGCATTTCATCTCTCTCCCCCATTTATTAAATTATTTAATTTAATAAATATCACTCTATTCCTCCAAATCCTCTAATTGCATGATTAAACCTTGTTTAATTAGCAATTAAACTAATTTTCCTCTAAAAGGGAATATTCACTTAGAATATTCCTTATCTCCTTTTTTACACAATTAAAGTTTTCTTTTAATTTGCAAAAGGCCTTTTTCCTCACCCAAATGAATATTCCAAAAAGAAAATTCTTATTCCTCCATCATTTGAAAAAGGGATATTTTCACTTGGCTTCTTAAGCAAGTTTTGACCTTTAACCTTTTGAATAGGTCACCCTTGACTTGTGTGTGCAGGTCAAAAGTATGTTTGTTTGAAGCAAGTGTGAACCCTTGATTAAATCTCATCATCCATTCTTATTTGTTGATGAGAATCCATGATCCATGCCTCTCATCTCCTTCATCCTTGACAATTGATTAATCTTTTCAATCTCAACCCTCCATTTCACATTTGTTTTCCTATAAATAGGTCACTATTTGGAGAAAAATGGATCCATCTTTCAATTACAAACTTATTTTGTTGAACTCACTTGCATCCACACTCATATTTTACTCACTTTTAGCTTGTTTTAGTTAATTTTAAGCTGCATAGTAGCTTAGAGCATCCATTAATGGCTTCCATACATCCATCTTAGTTTGTATATGAATTAGGGTTTCCATATTTTAGCTTAGATTTAGCTTAGATTAGCTTAGCAATAGCATAATTAGTTCATTTTTAGCATAAAATCATATTAAATTAGCTTGCATCATGTTTAATTTAGCATAAACTAGGTTTTCATCCATTTATCACAATGGTTTCATTGATTCTCTTCCATAGAATCGACTGAAACAAGCTCACTAATCATGGGATTAGGAAAGGGTCATTGTTCCACATCAACACAACACCAATTCCAAAATAGGAAGCTTCAAATGGGTTAGCGTAGGATTTTAACTATTTTATAGTTTGTAACTTTCAGTTTGTACAAATGCTTAGTTTAATCTTTTCAATTTGATTGATCTTGTTTGGTAGATGCAAGTTTATTTAGGTAAATTATGCTTCAATTCATCATGGATTAAGTGTAATCGACCCACATTGACAATCCTTGTCCCACAATGAGGTTACTAAAAATGAAGTTGATGGATATTTTGTTGTGTTATTGAATAGTCCTAAAGACCTTAGAAAAAACATGAAAGTTATGAAGAGAAATCCATTGAAGTACACATGAAACTAAGAAAGCCTGAGATAAAAAGAAATGTGGATAAAGTGGTAGATAAACATTTCAAGGAAAAAGGACTCTTAGATGAATAGATAAGAGTGTTAAGAGCATGAGCAGTGGGAGAATTGAGCACAACAAGTGGGTCCCCAAAACCTAGAAATTTTGGAAGAACTACATCCACTATTACCCCTGGTATTCAACAACCATCTAGATCAGTTTCTACTTCCAACAAAATAAAGAGAACGAAGACTAGTGCTCCAATTACAGAAGAACCTAAGGTGGAAGAGGTCACAAGACCTAGAAAGAGAAAAAAGACTACTCCAAAAACTTCTACTACTGCCACATCAAAAACAATAAAAGAGAAGGCTAGGAGAGAAAAATACTTAAGTGCACAATCTGAAGAAGAAGAAGAAGAGGGTGAAGATTTCCCTTTGATCAAAAAAGGCATAGTTTCAAAGAGACAGAGGATAAATATTTTTGATACTTCAAAAGAAGAGGAAGTTGAGAAAGAAAAAGAATCCTTTTAGGTACATGTACACAAGTAGGTGAAGCAAAAGAAGAAAAAGAAGTTAGATACAATAGAACCAAATAATGAAAAGAAAAATAAGAACAAAAAGAAAACATGTCAAAAAATACTTCCCAACCCAATGATGTTGGACTCACTATTCAAAGGTATGTTACATCATGAGATGCTAGAAGAAATGACTACATCATATAGAAAGGAGAATGAGGAAAATAGAGCCACAATAATATAAGCAATTGTTAGATTCATTGTTATAATTGAGGCTAATATGGAGAACATTAGGAAGAGAGTTTTTGATGATGTATGGAAAATATTAATGGAGAGAAGAAGAGAAGAAAATGAAAGGGAAGAGAAGCTTAGAACAAATGCTATGGAGAAAATTGGTTTCTCCTTATCAAATGTTGTCAAGGCCACTCTGGTCCAAGTACTTAATGAAGAATTCAAAACAAAGTGAAGGGTTACTCTCCTAATGGGAAAAGATTAGGAGCAGATTGACAGAATGCATAAGGATACAAAAGATAAGGTTACTAATATAGCTCAAAAATATGGAATGATTTATATTGCCTCTAGTAGTAAGAACCAAGATTCAGAAATTGGAGACACAAGGGCTACTAATATAGAAGAAATCCCTAATAATGTTGCTCCAGATATAGATGGACCTGTATATGCATAAAATTGGTCATGTCTAAATCTTGGCATTTAATTAAATATTTATTATTTAATTAATTCCTCTACATATGATTAAATTAATTTGATTTAATTATATTGTTCATCCACTTTATTCTTCCACTTTAATTAAATAAATTCATTACCACTTTCTTAAGTCCACTTAATTAATTAAATAAATGTGATTGTTTATTTAATTAATTATCACATTTAAGTTTAATTAAATCTTTGATTTAATTGAATTGAATTTATTTTCTCTTATTTCAAATCTTTCTTCTCATTAATTAAATATCTTATTTAATTAATTTCATTTCCACAAATTTAATTAAATATCTTTATTTAATTAAATATCTTCCAAATCTTTTCAAATCATAATTAAATATTTTATTTAATTATGAAATCTTTCATTATCTTTCAAATCTTAACAAAATCTTCCATGTCACCCATAAATAAATAATCGAATTCATAATTCATTATTTATCTTATTAAATCTTTCCAAAATCTCACAAAAAGATGATTTTTACAATTCATCTTTATCATCTCATTTTATCTCTTTCATAGAAAAGAAAGCAAATCTTGCTTCCTGTTTTCTTCTATTTTTCTTCAGTCTTATCTATCTTCAACTGTTCAATCTACCAGGAATTTTCACAGCCGTTGATCACATAAGCCAATCAGAAGATTTTGAAAAACTCTATAAATAGCACTGTGAATCCAAGCAATGATTACAACACACAATACATTTGAATTAGAGATTACTTGCATTCTAGCATTCTAGCATCTTAGTATTGTCATTATTAGCTTTAGCATTCATAGCATTATCGTAATCTTTCATTTTATCAATCATGTCTAGCATTAGCATAATCATGTCTTAGCATAGCATTGCATACATTCAACATTCAATCTCGTTCTCTAGGAAGACCATTTGTTGAGCCTAGCCCAAGATTTGAGAGCCAGCTGGAATCAATGAAAACACTAGAGATAGAGGACAATGGAATGCCTTTGAAGCATAAACAGAGTTTGCAATTTTATTCCTTTATTTTATGCTTTAATTTAAAGTTTCATTGATGTGTTTGATTTATTTTTAATTCATATTTATCACCCATAAAAAAATTGATCACACATTTCTGGCGCCCACCGTGGGTCCTTGCCCCATTTTTTAACATTTATCTGCAGGTTTTATGACAGTATTTTGTGTTCTGGAATTCGGATTTTTGGCAAAATTTTCCGTTTTAGCACATACGCGGGTTTCTACAGCGCATCTGTGGTTTCTTTCAACACTTTTGCAGGTACTTTGGCGCATCCAGGAACTGTTTCGGCGCATGTGGGGAACAAAATGACACTTATAAGGAACAGAATGGTGCATATGCTCAGATCAGTTTATTAAAGGTTTTGTAAAAAAAATAGCTGCATTTTCTTTTAGCACATTTAGGAGTTTCTTTAGCGCATTTGAGACTTTTTTCAGCACTTATAGGATCTATTTTAGCGCATTTACTTGTTTCTGTGGCACATATAGGTGATCTTTTAGCGCATGTAGGTTGTAACTAAACAAGATTAAGTCTGACGCCTTCCACAGACAAAAGCTTTTCTGATTTAAAAAGAACCAATCTAGGATAGACACATCTGGTTTAAAAAAAAAAAAAAAGCAACCCTAGGGTAGACATGGATTAAAATGAAGCAATCTAGGATAGTCACCACACATTGATTTTGCGGTTAAAATGAATCCCATGCTTTTGTGAAGCAACATCTTCACATAGTTTAGATCATTTTGATTTGGTTTTTTTTTAAAAGAACATTGTCTACTATGTTTGTGACAATAGGTCTATGCTCTCCCCTTAACTGGGTGACCATAATACTAGACTTGTCTTTTACATTCATGCAATTTTACTGCTTTATTACATCCTGTAGAGGGCCTGCTCTTGTGGGAAAAATTACTCACCCAAGAGGAACGACCCAAGTAGGTTCAAGTCAAAGCCAGACTAATCCACCCCACTATAAAATTTAAAGCAAATCTAGGGAAACCCACTTTTGCTAGTAGTGTGCAAGATAACCATCCCCAAAGCCTTTGTTTTAAAGGTTGGGAGGTCTCGTGAGGGAGTTTATTATTTCCGCACTGAACGGAAACCCTTACTATGAACCTAGTGTAGTAGCCAATTGTATCAGTTTCCAAACATCCTAATAATTACAGTGCAAGGGGAGGGAAAAATCCGCCCCCAAGATACTCACCATATAACTGCCAAGGATTGTTTGCTCAGGGGATCTAGTATCCACTTCCATCACTCTAAGTACACACCTAGAAAAGACAAAAACATGGGCGTCCCTTCAGGGGTGACATGACTGTGTGAGTCGACGCAGTTCGAAGATGTGGGCTGTGATTATTATGATGACCTACTTGAGTACTAAGAGTGAGTCTTCCTGAATTGTTTCTCATATGCAAAACTTGTGAAAACACTTTTTTGGAAAACATTTTTGAAAGCATACACTTGATGTTTAGTATAGGGCTTAAGAATAACTGTTTTTAGAATGTTTGTTGTGTTTTCAATCACACTAATTCAAATAAAAGATCATCCAGAATGAACATGCCAAATTTTAGCTGAAATTGCTCACAAACTGTTTGAAAAACTACTTTGAAAAACTATTTTAGTGCATCTAGGGTATATTCTAGCACATATAAGGTATATTCTGGCGCATTCCCTAGAAATTTTAGTGCTTTTAAGGTTTGTTTTCACGCATATAGAGTTTTAGTGCATACGCTGGATAGTCTAAAAATAGTTTTCAGGTCACTATGAAAACATTTTTTAGCACATATAGGACACAGAGCAGTGCATCTAAGACATATTGTAGCTCATTCAATTGTTTCTCTGACACATATCCCTATTTCTGCAATGCATACAAGGTACAGAGTAGCACATCTATCACTTTTCCAGAATTATTTCCTTTGATAGATCTAACATCCATTGGTCCAAAAACATACCGACATTTCTCTCATGCTTAGAGAGTGGAAATCAACCAAATTTGTCAAGAATTCAATTGCCAATAGAATCAAGAAACCTAAGATACATCTAGGTCACAAGAAAACCTTACAATGAAGGAAGTTTTTGTACAAGAGTCAAAATTTCTTGCTTCATTACCGTGAATTTCTCCATAGATACCAAGATTTTGTTAGGGGATTTACTGACAAATACGTTGTAGAAATGTTAGATTCACGAGCCTATTTTCAAAGAAGAGCTCTATCACAATGACACAATCATAATCAACCTCTTGAGTTCAATTATATACCACAACCTTCTATCAAATATCCAACACATCCCAGTCAAATCCTTCAGTGAAATAGGCTATTTGATATACTTATCATTCTTCAAGAACAAGGATCAAAATCTTAAAAGTGCACCTTTCAAACAAACTTCTAATTACTTATTCAACTTCCTCAAACACGATTCTGACATCCTTTATCATTGGAAGCCACAATAAAAAATTAGGAACATCTTTTTTATCATATCATAAGATTCTCATCTTATCAAATCAAAACATCATCATTTTTGCACTTGTCAAACTATGATCTAAGTCTAGAAGAACATCTCAAAATCATATGCATGTTTTTACAAGATCACAATACAATACGTTGAAGGAAGATATTCAACAAGAAGATCATACCCCAAGAACTCAAGAAGAAGGTAAAGATAGTGATCCTCTTTATAGTGTGAGTTGAAATACCCTTTTTGAGGACAACATGGCTGAAAGAGAAAAGGATTTGTTTACTTCCAACATAGATCTAAGAAAAACCCCTGAAGCTAGTGATAATGAACAAGAAGAAGAGCATCACCTTAGAGAAGTAGAGAAAGATCCTAAATTTCACAGAGCGTTAGAAAAGATCTTAGAGCACAAAAAAGAAAAATATTTCGTATATCTGGCTGACAAAGGAGCTAAGTTGCCTCATGATTTCAATACTGAGAACTTAAAAAATAATCTTGATGAGATACCCTTGACTGATATTAATGCCTTGTCCCAACAATTTAAGGCACTTCAAGGGAAAGTTAAAGACCTACAAGGGGGAACCACAATGAAGACATATGCTCTTGATGACATCTATCCATATCCCTTTGATCAACATCTCAACATGATCCCATTTCCTAAGCATTGTGAAATCCCAAAGTTTGATCATTACAATGGGAAATCGGACCCAATTGACCATATTAGGGACTTCCGAAACATGACTTTAGAGTTTTCTCATGAGGATACATACTTAATGCGCTTGTTTCCTATAAGTCTTGGAAGCCAATCTATGGAATGGTTATCAAAAATCACACCGCCTTTCAAGACATTTGAGGAATTGATTAACGAGTTCATATCACAATATTCCTACAACATACAACACCAAATAACCATGATTGATCTATCCAAGGCTAAGAAAAAGCCTGGTGAACCATTCATTACATTTATTTAGAGATGGAGAAGATTGTTCACTAGATATCCATGTCATGTTCCTGAAAAGGAAAAGATCACTACCTTCATAAACAACTTGGATCAAGAGATGATTTATCATCTAAATCTTCATTGTCCTCCCTCTTTTCAGAAATTGATTGAAAATGCTATCACAATTGAAAGTGCATTGGTCCAGAGGGGGATATCAAACTTGATAGAGACAATCCTAGCTTGTCAAATCACCACAATGACAAATATAAGTTTTGGACTCACAACAAAAATGTGGTGAATGATGGTGTTGTAGATGCACATCATGTCTCAACTAAGCCATTTGTTCTTAGTGTTCTCGCAACAATAACTATAACAATGTCAACTCGGTTACGAATCAGGGAAACAATCCTCCTCCTCCGAGGAATAACCCAAATCAAACTTTTGTTCCAAATCAAAGTAATACCAACAATCAAGGATATCGTGGAAACCACAATAACAATGCCTTAGGAAATACATCAAACATGAATCCACAACGATCTTCATTTTTCTCCAACAAAAGAACTTTAACTTCATTGGGTCAATCTCTAGAATCTGCCCTTAAAGACTTGATGGAAAATAATGTTATTAACCTACTACCTCAACGTAACTTCCAACCCAATGTAAAACCACCATTGTGGAATGATGCATACTATTGTGAATATCATAGGTGTAAGGGCCATCATACAAATAATTGCCAAGCCTTGAAGAATACTATTCAAGACTTAATCGAAAATGGCACCATCACAATAGAAGGAAATCAACAATCAAATAAAGACCACCAAGCATTTCGAAACCCTTTACCCAACTATCAAAAGGGTGATTCTTCTGGAAAAGGTGTGAATCATATCGATGAACATATAATCAATCGTATCTACATTGACGACGAGCGAGTTAATGTTATAAAAGTCAAAGAGAAAATGGAATGTGGAGAAGTTAATGTAACAATAAGGGCACAAGCTAAAGTTGTCCTAAAGGGTGCTTCTTCAAAACCCATTGTGCCCCTGCCTCAACATCAATATGATTTAATCAATCAACTTGGAAAAACTCCTGCTTAGATTTCTATCTTAGAAATTCTGAAGATTTCCCCAACACACAAGGAAATTTTAGAAAAAGCCCTTGTCAAAACAATTGTATCCATTGATCTAGATGTGGATCAATTTCAAGCCAGTGGGACACCTTTCCTCACCCACATTCCTCTCATTTTCTAAAAAAGATGATGTTTCCATGACTCATCCCCATAACTCATCACTATACTTAGAAGTCATGATCCACAAGTTTTGTGTCAGACGTGTACTAATAGATGGAGGTGCTAGATTAAAAATATGTACCATGAAGCTAGTTCAGGCTTTAGGATACTCGGTAGACTCCATTGATCCCAGAAGAAAGGTTACTATTAAAGCCTATGATGATGAGGAAAGAGCATCCAAGGGTGTAATCATGTTGCCGATCAGAGTGGGACCTGTTATCAAGAATACTTTTTGTCAAGTATTAGACCGTGATCTTGCATACATCTTGTTGGGTTGTCCTTGGATCCATGAAATGCAAGTTGTCCCATCCACATATCATCAATGTCTTAAGTTTCCTTATGATGGACAAGAAATCACAATACTAACAGATAATTCTAACAGTCAGACTTGTGCCAATATCAAAGCTAGTCAAGATACTTTGGTTCCCAAAAATCGAGAAGCTCCTACTAGTACTTCTCCCCAAGTTGATACACAAATTAGTCAGTTAACCAAAAGCTTTGAAAAGCAACTATGGTTCAAGGACAATGGAGTAGGGGAGTATTCTCTTTGTCTTAATAATCTACCTATGTCACCTCGGTCACATGGACAACTTTCTATCACACATCAGATATTTGTGGCATCAACATCAATGCAACCACCAACATAACCAATTACAAAGTTTAATGAACAATTTATGAAGGAAAAATTCCCCATGGAAGATCCTAAGGATAAAGAAATGCTAAAATGGCTCTATAAAGATGAAGATGAAGATGAAACAATTCTCAATGTCAAGCTACCAACTGATCAATATGGAAAAGGGTATTTCATCATGCAAAAGATGGGCTATGATGGTAATGGTCCTTTCGGAAAGAGAAAAGGAGTAATTGAGCCCATTCACCTTCCAAGACTTGTTGCAAAAGATGAGACAGGACTGGGCTATGATACTAACTCAAAAGAAATAACATCCAAACAATTGCATGATATTGTACTCACATTGCAAGAAGGTTTTGATCCAAGGGAAGCCTACTTGATAGCAATTCAAAATTTCATCGATAATAACTCTGACACAGACTCTGGAGAATACGAATGGGATACCATCCACAATGATAAATTTTGGAGGGACAAACAGGTTGATGTGATACACAAGTATACACCTACTCTGATCAAAGGAGAATGGTTAGGGACTCAACCACAAGAATTTGAACTACAACACAACTATGATTCTAGTGATACCGAGTCAGATTTAATCGAACAATACTATCATGAGAATAGTACCATCATTGATCTACCTCATACCTTGGATCCTATAGAAACCTCCATTATGACCATAACCATAGTTGATTTCACACAGCCTAATGACCTACTACCACTAATATATCCTGATCTCATTGACTAGGATCTATCTGAACCTCTCGATATACCTATGTTTCCAATAGATGAATCTATCATGAACTTCCTTTCTGTAGATGATGTAAATGATTGTTCCACTAGTGATTTTTGGCATAGAGTCTTTAATGAGGAGAGTGTCAAGTCTCCTAGCTGCAAAAGTAAAAATAAAAAAGAAAGATCTAATGGTGAAAACCAGAATCTGGTAGTGTTAGATCAAACAAAAGATAAAACAAAGAGCATATCAGATGGTGAAAAACTTTTTAAGGCACTAGATGATGGGATGCTTGACACTCTCCCAAAGCACTATCATGAGCGATCGCCTATCTTGATTGAGCCTACAAAAGTAGTTAATCTTGAAACTATAGAAAAACCAAGGATTCTACAGTTAGCTGCATTAATGACAGATAAAGTACCTGAGTTCATGGAATTTATCAGAGAAAATCAAGTCAACTTTTCTTGGTCTTATCCAGACATGCCAGGTCTTGATCCTGATCTTATAATTCATCACTTATCCATTAAACTAGGAGTTAAACCTGTGAAACAAAAACTTAGAAAGATGCATCCTCATGTTGCACTACTATTTAAGGAAGAACATAAGAAACTCCTCGATGTGGGATTTATAAGATCAATTGACTATGCAGAATGGATCTCCAACATTGTTCCTGTATCCAAGCCCGACAAAAGTGTTAGATTGTGCACAGATTTTAGAGATCTTAATAAGGCATGTCTTAAGGATGACTTCCCTCTTCCAAGCATTGATACCATAGTTGATCTGATGGTTGGCCATTGCATGTATTCACTAATGGATGGTTTTTATGGTTATAACCAAATCAAGATTGCACCTGAGGACTAGGACAAAACAACTTTCAAATGTCCATGGGGGACTTACTGTTGGAACATCATGCCTTTCAGTTTAAAGAATGTTGGGGCTACATATCAAAGAGCTATGACTACAATTTTCCATGACATGATGCACACATTCATGGAAGATTATGTTGATGACATATTGGAAAAATCATACACAAGAGAAGGACATGTCAAGCTATTATCCAAAATCTTTGCAAGGTTGGAAAAATTCAAAGTTTGCCTCAACCCTAAGAAATGTGTTTTCGGAGTCACGTCTGGAAAACTCTTGGGATACATTGTTTTAGCAAAAGGAATTGAAGTAGATCCTGCCAAGGTACAAGCAATCATGGAAATGTCTCCACCAAAGAATATTAGTCATTGAGGTCACTACAGGGATGACTCCAATCTATATGAAGGTTCATTGCACAACTAGCAGATAAATGTCTACCTTTCACACATCTACTACATAAGAAAATTCCTTTGAAATGGGATGATAAGTGTGAAATGGCCTCTCAACAAATCAAGCAGTATCTAATAAACCCACCAGTTCTAGTACCACCAAATATGGACAAACCTCTTATCTTATACATTGTTGCAACAGAGACATCTTTAGGGCATTGTTAGCACAAGAAGACTCTACAGGAAAGGAACATGCAATCTATTATATCAGTCGAACATTAACAGGTCATGAAATCAACTGCACTTTCATCGAGAAGGCTTGCCTCATAGTGGTCTTTGCTTCGCAAAATTTTTGACACTACATGTTAACTCATGCAATCAATCTTGTTGCAAAAATTGATCCACTCAAGTATCTATTAAGCAAAGCTACATTGATAGGAAGGCTAGAAAAATGGGTTATGATCTTAAGTGAGTTTGACATCCATTATGTTGATCGCAAAGCAATCAAAGGACAAGTTATCATTGATCAACTGGTTGAGGCACCACTACAAGTAAAGCATCCCATGCACATTGAATTTCCAAATGCTGATGTCTTCACCACAAAATCCAAACAACCATGGTCATTATACTTTGATGGTTCTTTTACTCAACATTGATCGGGGGCAAGCATACACTTTGTCACTCCTCAAGGAAATACCATTCCTCAGTCATATAGGCTAATGTTTCCATGCACCAACAACATAGCTGAATATGAAGCTTTAATCATTGGACTCAAGATAGCATTGGAATGGAGAATCACATAATTACAAGTCTATGGTGACTCATAGTTAGTCATTAATTAGATCAATGATGATTATCAGACCAAAGACGACAAACTATTTCCATATAAGAAGATGGTTGGTGATTTAAAGAAATACTTTGTAGACATCAAGTTCATACAAATTACAAGGCTTGATAACAAGGCAACTGACACTATGGCCACACTTGCATCATTGTTACAACTCCTAGAAAATAAAGCTCGCTACAAATTTCTTGTGGAACAATCATTTACGCCTGCCTATGAAACACCTGAAATCCAAATCATTTGCCCGTTAGTAGGATTTGATTCACCTTGGTATGGAAAGATTTATGCCTACCTAAAAGATGACATCTTATCACTTGACTTACCCCATAACCAAAAATGCAACTTTATCCTCCAATCCTCTCGCTATACTCTTATCGCCAACATTCTCTATCACCACGGTCTTGATGGTACATTACTTCGATGTCTCGAACATGATGAATCCAACAAGGCTTTACAAGAATTTCATGGTGGCATTTGTGGTACTCATTCAAGTGGACTAACCTTATCCAAGAAATTGATTAGAATGGGTTACTACTGGCCTACAATGAAGAGGGAATCATTCACTTTTGTCAAGAAGTGCTCTAAATTTTAGATACATGGAAATATCATTCATGCACCAACATAGGAACTACAACCGTTTGCACCAACCTGGCCATTCTCTCAATGGGGGTTAGATCTAGTTGGAAAGATTCATCTGTCATCATCGAACAGACACAAATTCATCATCACAGTGATAGAGTATTTTACCAAGTGGATTGAGGTAGTACTTCTCACTAAGATTACTGGTAAACAAATCTCATCATTTATACTCATATATCTCATTTGTCGGTATGGCATTCCCAACTCCATCATTACAGATAATGGATGACCATTCAAGAATCAGGATGTTGATGAACTATGTGAGAGATTCCATATTCAACACAGATACTCAACACCTTATTATCCACAAGTGAATGGCCAAGCAGAGGCCTCAAACAAAACAATACTAAAAATCTTGAAGAAGACTGTGAATGATGCAGGGAAACATTGGCACGTTCAACTCAATCCCTCATTATGGGCCTACAAAACTAGCATCAGAACACCAACAGGAGCAACACCGTATGCTCTTGTCTATGGAGCAGAAGCCATATTGCCACTACAAGTTGAGATCCCATCACTAAGGGTATCCTTAAAGGGTCTCATAACAGATGAGGAGTACAAAGTTTCCCGACTACAAGAGCTGGAACTCCTTGATGAGATGAGACAACGAGCAGCTGACCATTTGAAAGCATATCAATAGATGATGTCTCACAGCTACAATCACAGAGTCAAGCCACGTACCTTTCAAGTCGGTGATCTTGTTCTAAAGGAAAACCCACAGAATCAGCAAGATAGAGAAAAGAAAGGAAAGTTTGAACCAAATTGGTTGGGTCCTTACATGGTCATAGCAGTCTACGATTCAAGAGCATATAAACTATCAATGCCAGAAGAGGACTTGTTTGATGAACCCATCAATAGCATGCACCTGAAAAAGTATTATGTCTGAAGGAGTTATCCTCATCTATAAAAATTCTTGAAAAAAATACAAAAACAGTATAAAAAGTCTTGAAAAAATACAAAAATAGTATAAAAAGTCTTGAAAAAATACAAAAACAGTATAAAAAGTCCTCAAGAAATCACAAAAACAGTGGAAAAAGTCCTAAAGAAATCACAAAAACAATAGAAAAAGTCCTGAAGAAATCACAAAAACAACATAAAAAGTCCTGAAAAAAATAAAAAATAAAAAAATAAAAAAATTTCATAGGGTGAAAACTTGGCAACAGGCAGTCTATTGACAAGAAAAATACAAAAAATCAAAAAGAAATCAGAAAAATGCAATAAAGACGAATAGTGAAAATTTGGCAAACAGACGCTATTTGTAGCCCTCTGTCTATTAGTTCATGTTTTACACTTAGCTTTTCAGCCTTCATTTCATGCATCTTTTTATCATCCTCTTAGCACCGTACTAGCATCATAGTATCATTATTTTCCCTAGAGCTATACTATCTTACCATGGCTTGATCATTATACATATCTATTTCAGCAAGTTGTGTCAATACTGGGGGAAAATGTTGACAATACTAGGGGCAATCAATTTCTAGGTTCTACCAAAACAGCAAAACAATGACATACAATCCAATCGTGCAAACAAACAATCAAATCCTATGAACCGCTATCCAATCATTGATCCATCCAATCATTGATCCATATCACAACAGTTTTTAGCAAAATTCATATCATGACTCATATCTGGATGATCTAAAATCTGAATAATGTTTGAAATAGCAGTATTATATTTTGAACAATGGTTGTTTGATTTTCGATATCATCTCTCAGGAGCATACTCAATGATCTACTAGACTAGAGTGGCAAGGAAAGAGGATGATTTTTCTTTTTTTGTTGTCTTGAGGTTAACTATCGATTTGGTGCAAATATGTCATGAGACACAATTTCCAAAACGTATCATTGATGATAGTTCCACATTTTCATCAGAAAGTGGTTAGTCTTTGTCTATTTATGCAAGCAATGCTCAGGTCATCTCGGTTCAATTATAACTCGATGCTTGTGTTCACTTGCTATATCAAAAATCATGAAAGTTGTACTCAGGTCATCATTGGTGCTAATTTCCCCTCTGATGCTTGTACATACTTCCAACATTTTAAAAGGGCTCTATGATGATACAAGAAAGCTAACAAAAGGCTCAACAAACAGTTGGTTTTGTTTAGTTGCATTTCATTTAGATCAATGTACATATCTGCATACTGGATTTGCATCAGAGTTTGGAAAGGTTGAATAAAAACATCAACGACTTTCATATCTTTTTGGACTATTTGTGGAGGACATTCAGACATTTTTTTCATCATCATCTTTTCATCTTCATCCTCATTTCATTAATCATTATCATTTCATTTAGGTCATGTACATATCCTCTAGTTTATCATTTATCATTCATATTCATATCATTTAGTTATCCATCATTATGCATTATCATTTCATTTGGTTTCATATTATTCATTTGCATGTCATTTAGATTTTTTTTAGTTATCATTCATTTCTCCATCATTCCCACTTTCATTTTTATATTCATCATTTCATCATCAGTTTGTCATTATCATTCCATTCATCATTTCATTCATCATTTCATATTACATCATTATCATTTCTTATCATTTCTTTTATCATTTCCTATCATTTATCAATCATTTCATATTCATTCCTTTTATTATCATTCTCATTTTCATATCATTAACATTTAATTATCATTTCATATTCACCCCTTTTATTATCATTCTCATTTTCATATTATTAACTTCTCATTATCACGTCATATTCATTTCATTTATCACATTTCATTATCATTTCATATTCATTTCTTTTATCACATCATTATGATTTTCATTATTCATCTCATAAAAATAAACATCCATTGTTCATCAAATCATCTGTTTAAAAAATCCAAAAACTAATATCCCATCCATACATTACATTACCACATCATTTGCAAAACATACATTTTCATAACATTTCATATCATACATCATATCATTTCAACATGTATTCAAAAATTACAAAACCACAAATTTCATACATTTTTACATCATTTGCAAACCATACATTTTCATAACATTTCATCTCATATATCATTTCAACACGCTACATTTTTGTCATTAGCATCCACCTGCATGACATCATTAGTACACATCATAAAACATCATCATCACATGAATCATCTTGTATCACATAGTTAGTCATAAAAATCATTATATCAAACAAAATACATATCACATCATGAGGAAATCATCCATAACCATATCATACCATCACATCAAAAATGCAACATATCATCAAACTCATCACCGCTACATGTCATCACTCATCAAAATACATACAAATGTCCAAAGTCCAATGAAATAGAAAATTCTGAACAAGATACATGAGATATGGTCAAAATCAATATACATGTTCCAAAATAATGATATTCATCAATAATCCTGCATCAATCAATCAAGGATGGCTGGTGGAGCCCCCTCACGGAGCTGGTCTCGAGGATGGTGGCCTCCCACTAGTCCCTACATCAGGATCTTGTAGAGGCCCTGTGACCCCTCTGCCTTGTGTCGCTGTCTGTGATCTACTCCTTGTCCTATTGTGGGACCGTGGGAAAGGCTCTCTGCGCTTAGGAGGACACAACTCCTCATGTCAAACTTGATAGTACTCGGCTCCTTGGCCATCTCAAATCCCTCTGCAATAGCCTCTTGTAGGGATGTACTCTCCACAGTGCCCATGAGTCACTATACCACACCCTCTGCCTCTACTGCCTGCCGTCTAAATGAGTCTCTCTCTGCAATCAACTGGGCTACCTGTGGGTCTAGGGAAAGAGGAGATGCATGTACCTGTGACTATACCTGTGTCTGCGCCTGTTTCTATGACAACTATGTCTGGAGTTGTGCTACCAAACCCTGAGCCTGAGCCAAATGGCTCTGTAACTACACCTGCTGCGCTGAAGAGGTAACCTTGATCACTGTCGGACAACCCATGTTACTCCTCAGCCTCCCTACACCCTGAGAATTGCTTGCAATATTGACCCTCTATCTCACTACCCTTTGCTCCTCCCATCCGTTGTCTCCACCATCATCCCCATCACTATCATCTGAGCTCTCCTCCTCTTCACTCTCCTCCTCATCTCCACTCTCCTCCTCCTCTCCCCCAATAGTTTCCTGCTCACCACCCGCCACATCCTCCTATCTCCCAACTCTTGGCTGAGGTGCCACCAAAATGGGTGTCGGCTCATCTTGATATGTAAACCGTGGAAACGAATGCGTGTGATAGTACACTGAATACTCCTCTGACATGTCGGTATCCACAATATCAGGTCTCGGATCCCATACCTTAGGTTGTAATGCCATATACTCAGTATATGCAACTTGGTAAGAAATGTAGGGACCCCATCCAGGCTCATCCTTGCACCATCTCGTAGTGTGCAACACCTTGAGGCATACCTTATGTGAAACCGAACTGCCTCTGTACTCGCAAAGCCAAAAATCTCTCTATGATAAAAGGTGTGCACCCTATCAGAAACCTGGGTATACCTTCAAACGACATCTCCAAGGGATTTGTGTCCCATACATCGCAATTAGTATATGGCCTCCATATCACTGTATCCATGTTGCCCAAGGTCCGTCTCCAATACTCCACCTTGCCCAGCTTGGGCTGGACAAGTGCAAATGAATATGCATACATATATGGCCTACCTAGTGGCCTAGCCCTCAGACAAAGCGGTCTAGTAACAACAATATGCTCCCATGCCCCGATCTAGAGCAACATAATACCACACGATAAACTCAACGAGCCTCTGTATACTACTTGGTGTAGGTCATGATACAAGTGAGCCAACATGTAGCTCCCCCAGGAATATCTCCTTAGCTGACCCATCATATGCTCAATGATCCTACACCATCCAACTGATAACTCCTTTGACTGACGATCCGAACAAAGGAAGCCTCCAATAAAAGTTCCCAACACTGCAGGTAACGTCGGGTATCCTCTGAAGTCTTCCCATGGCACCCAGTATCCTGCTATATGTGCATCTCCAAACACTCTCCTGAGCACATTTGTCCCACCCACCTCCTTGTGATCATAGACCACAAGGGCACCTACTACCGAGATCCCCAAAATCCTGTATACATCCTCTAGGGTCACTGTCAACTCACCAGTCAGCAAATGAAAAGTGTTATGCTCTAAATGCCACCTCTCTTCTAACGCAGTCAACATGCCCCTGTTGGCCTGAATAGGAGGCATCGACAATAAAGATCCCAACCCAAAACTCACTATCAACTGCACATCCGCAGGTGTCAAATCTCAAATCCTATCCCACTCTGCAGGATGACGCTCTCTAATTTGGAGGTTTTTGAAAACCTCCTATTTTTGGTCATCACAAAAGCAATCTATCAGACTCATATCAATCAAACTACTATCTCTCTATCACACTCATATCAATCATACTCATATCTATCTATTAGACTCATATCAAGTGACCCATATCAATCAATGACCCATATCAGTGAACCATATCAAATTCTCTATCTAAGTGACTCATATCAGGACATCAATACAAAATCTATCTATCTGCACATCAAATCAATCTATTCTATCATCATTTACTATTTGTTTTCTTTTTCAGGAAAGAAAATTTATCACACAATCAAATCATCATCCTATTTGTATTTCAATCACGAATGCAAATATGTTTTAATCAAATCAATCTACTATTTGTTTTATATCGCAGAAAGAAAATTTATCAAAAAAATTCATATCAATCATCTACTCTTTGTTTTTCATTCTTTTGGAAGAAAAGTTATCAGCTATCTACTCTTTGTTTTCTATTTCAGGACGCAAAGTTATCAACATGATGACATGACAATTTCAATATCTATTGACCAAGGAAACAGTAATTCATCATCATTCTCATCATCCCGCATTCTGTCTAACTTTCCTAAAATCGCTACTCTATGGCCTAAAAGCACTAAAACCCTAAATGCGCCATAATTTCCCCCCAAAGTGTTAAAACCCCATATGCATGGTTCTATGCCCTAAATGTGCTACATCATTTCCTAAAAGTGCTACTTTATTTCTTAAAAGCGCTATTCCACCCCCTGGATGCACTAAAACCCTGTAAGCGCTAATCCGCTACCTAAATGCGCGAATGTACCCAATTCAACCCTAGCCTCCTGGATGCGCTACTTCATTCATCGAATGCGCTAAACTGCAAAAATCTAAAAGCTCTATTTTATGACCTATATGTGCTAACAAAAACTTCAAATGCACTATTCTATTTCCTAAAAGCGCTAAAACAACCCATTCAAACCTAAAACTGTGCTATAATAATTCCAAAATCGACTAAAACTGAAAAATTTCAACGCACAATGGTTCGAATTGACTCATCGGTGGGCCATACACGGCTGGTCGCTGATATCGGTGGGACCGCTCGAATCTATGTCGATGAGTAGGGATCTCCATCATGCCAAGTCACTGTCAGAGCAAAAGCTTTCTAAAAGTCAACAAGTGAAAATGACTTGTCTTTTTTTACCTTTTTACCTTTTAAGGGTCAAACCAAGTGGGTTTTTGGTGGCATTTTTTTATAACTGGGGCATTTTTTTTTCGGGAGCTAAATCACTGTGTCCCTTTCATCATCCGACTTTTATCATCAACATTTTCTCATCATTAGTGATTTACCTCCCGAGGGGGCATCATCCATATTGAAAACATATCAGAGTTAGATCAGGGGCATATCAGTTAAAATTTTTTGATCAAGGGGCAAAATCAAATGAAGAAAATTTTGAAAGTAGGAATATTTTCTTTGAAGCAATGCATTTCACACATCACTTCAAAGAGGGGAAAAATGTATATGAATAAAATTGGTCATGTCTAAATCCTAACATTTAATTAAATATTTATTATTAAATTAATTTTTGTACATATGATTAAATTAATTTGATTTAATTATATTGTTCATCCACTTTATTCTTCCACTTTAATTAACTAAATTCATTACCACTTTCTTAAGTCCACTTAATTAATTAAATAAATGTCATTATTTATTTAATTAATTATCACATTTAAGTTTAATTAAATCTTTAATTTAGTTGAATTTAATTTCTTTTCTCTTATTTCAAATCTTTCTTCTCATTAATTAAATATCTTATTTAATTAATTTCATTTCCACAAATTTAATTAAATATCTTCCAAATCTTTTCAAATCATAATTAAATATTTTATTTAATTATGAAATCTTTCATTATCTTTCAAATCTTAACAAAATCTTCCATGTCACCCATAGATAAATAATCAAATTCATAATTCATTATTTATCTTTTTAAATCTTTCCAAAATCTCACAAAAAGATGATTTTTACAATTCATCTTTATCATCTCATTTAATCTCTTTCATAGAAAAGAAAGCAAATCTTGCTTTCTATTTTCTTCTATTTTTCTTCAGTCTTATCCATCTTCAACCATTCGATCTGCCAGGAATTTTTACAGCCGTTGATCACATCAACCAATCAATAGCTTTTGAAAAACTCTATAAATAGCACTGCGAATCCAAGCAATGGTTACAACACACAATACATGCGAATTAGAGATTACTTGCATTCTAGCATTCTAGCATCTTAGTATTGTCATTATCAACTTTAGAATTCATAGCATTATCGTAATATTTCATTTTATCAATCATGTTTAGCATTAGTATAATCATTTCTTAGCATAGCATTGCATACATTCAACATTCAATCCCGTTCTCTAGGAAGACCGTTTGTTGAGCCTAGCCCAAGATCTGAGAGCTAGCTGGAATCAATGAAAACACTGGAGATAGAGGAAAATGGAACACCTTTGAAGCATAAATAGAGTTTGCAATTTTATTCCTTTATTTTATGATTTAATTTAAAGTTTCATTGGTGTGTTTGTTTTATTTTTAATTCATATTTATCACCCATAAAAATCGATCACATAGGACCCATGAAGAAACTATTGAAGATTAGGATGTTGTTGGGACTGAAAAGGAAACTACAAAAGATGATACTCTTGTTCCTTTAGTAGATAAAGAGTAGAACACTGGTGAAGGTGAGAAGCATGAAGAGCCAATGCATGAGGATGAAGTTAATCAGGAAGGAGTGAATCATGGTGAAAAGGAAAGTGGAGATAAAAATGAAGATAAGGAACAAGGAAAGGAGGACAAGGATGAATGAGATAAAGATAAAGAAAAAGATAATATTTCTGGTGAGGAAGAAGAAAAGGTAGAAGAAGAAAAATCTAATGCCATAAAAAATGAAGAAGCTGAGAAGTATGAGGATTTACCCAAGCCTTCTAGTGAATCCTCCTCCAAGAATCCTTTTGTCTTAATGTCTAAACAATTAAATGTTCAACTAGTTGTTTCTTCTTAGTTGTTATAACTGCCCATGCAACAGGGTAGTGTTGATCTAGGTAAGATATCTCTTATACACAAATTTCAACTAAGTGATGTGTTTAGTGCATCAACATGAAAATAAATGATTGAAATACATTAGAAGATCGGTAAATGGATATATGATGTAGTGAAAGTGTTGCAATAGATAATTTTGGGTACTAATGTTGACACATCTCTGCTTGCGGTGGAGAACTTCAAAATTGTTGTTTGATTCCTTTAGGGAATATGCCTCTCAATTGAAAATACAAATTGAAACAGAGGTTGAGATAAGGATTATAGGAAAAAAGCTAATGGAAATAAAAAAAATGTTCAACTACACATACAAGAGTTGAATAATATTTGAGGGAAGTGCTAGCTTGTGAGGAAAATGCAAAGAAACTATTTTTTATATTGCATGAAGTGGCCGAAGGCCATTCAAGGAATAAAAATTGAGATGGAATCGATCGAGTCTCCAATAGCTAATGCATCAAAAGCATACAATCCAACTTGGACTACTATAGTGGACCTACATGATAGATTTTTCACCTTGCAAAGTCAGAAGGAAGAGGTGATCAAGTAGTTGGAGAACTTGAGGGACTTGGTAAAAATAAAGCACAAACCAATCTCAAGTTCCCTTGCTAGTTCTAATAGAATTTTAAAGATAAACCTTACACTTGGTACTATAGAAGAAGGTGAAGAGACATTGATAAAGCTTGAGTCTCTACATAGAATGCTTGCAGTAGTGAAGAAGATTTGAGAAGAAGGAAAATCTACTTAAATATTTAGGAGTCAACATATTTGGGTTTACAATTTCCATCTTTATGCACATTTTTAGTTTTTTTTTATGTTTTCAGATTTTGTTGTACATATTCGAACATTTTAGGATTTCTTGGTTAGATTCCTTAGGGGGAGCTAGTTTATTTAAATGTACATATGTGTGTGGGCCAACACCCTTTTCCCTTGATGTCAAACGGGGAGAGATATTTGGAGAGACATTTTTCTTTGGCACATGTTGCCATCAATGACAAAGGAGGAGATTGTTGAAAGAATGAAGAAGGTTGTCATTGATGTCAACGCCCCATCTACACCACATGATGAATGTAAACCAGTATGATGGATGTCTATAGAAAAGTATTTTACAAAGGCCTTTTGGCTAAGTGTCTATATTGATAGCTTTCAACACACAATTCCCTTTGGTATTTTGGTCCACATTTGTTTGTATTTTTAGATATTCCTATGTAGTTCTAGTATTTTTTTCATAGATATCTTTGGAATCTTAATTCAAGGTTTCAATTGTTTTGGCTAAGTGGTTCAAGAATTACAACTAATAGAAGTTCAATAGATATGGTTTACACAATTTTCTATTTACTAGACCTTACCTAACAAGTGTCTATTGTCACATGAAGTTGCATCTTTCCAAGCACAAATTTCAACATTCCAATGACACAATGGAAATGACCTCAAGGTGTGGGACCTTTGCGTGTATGAGGTCAAATCTATGGAGAATACCGTCTTCCTTTTTCAATCCTAGTGCAATTTGCTAGTCCAACCCAACACATGAAAACCTACCACTAATAGCTCATAGGGGTAAAGGGAAGAAGGGTAACATCAAAGGGAAATGAAGGTGATACACCAAGATGGAAAGGTTGTTTCTTCCTAACCAATATTGCATAGTACATTATTGAAGAGGGGCAAGGGGACTTTCACAACTCTCTATTTGGTCAATTCTCAAAGAGATACAAGAAGTTTAGGCTTTGAAAATGCATTGGAAGGAAAGCAAGGTTTCTCAAACCACAAACTATAAACCATTTAACACAAACATGCATGCATGAAAATATAATAAACACTCAAATATGCAAGGTAATAAACTTACTCAAATGCAAAGGAGTTGAGAAGAGGAAAAATTGATTAATTTCATTGATGTAGAGGAAAAAAATCCAATCTTTACAATAACAAGGATACATAAATGAAATTCTACCAAAGAAAAACCCCAAAGGAGCTAGAGGAAGAACCCTTTGAAAATAAACATGTTGCTTTTATAGATCAAGCATAACTTAGATGAATACACTCAAACCATAGCCTAGCTAAGGTTACTAGTCAAAGAGATATAATCAAGGAAATATCTACTATGAAATCCATGCCAAGAAGAGCCATGGATTCCATACCTACTGTGAAAACCACACCAAGAAGAGCCTGGAGGAGACAAGGCCAACACACCATCCACCATGCCGTGAATATTTTCTTGGAAAACCTGTCCAAAATCCTTTATGAAATCTATGATTTGGGTATGGAAATGGTCATAAGGGACAAATAGCAGTAATGAATGAGCATGACACTTGCAAAATCACCTTGGAGAAGTCAAGAGAGTGCATTAAATGTTGTCCTCAAACCCTTAAAATTGGACCTAGTATTTGGGGATTTGTTGAGCATTAATGGAATTATTGGACAAAAACACACCAATCTATGGATCATCGGGGCATCAAGCCCAAAAAAACACCTCTTCAAGCATATACGATTTAAATGGTACAAGGGCCCAAAAAAAACACCATTAAGGCTTAGGCATTAGGCCTACCACTTACCAAGTGCATAGAAGAAAGAAAGAAAGAAGAAACCACAAAGAGAAAGGAAAGGTTGGGGGTACGAGGGAAGGCTTACCTCTAAAATTCAAAGGTAAGGAGTAAGACATACCACTGAAGCCCGAAAACATGACACTTAGTCATTTTTTGAAAGGAGTTTATTAGGGAGGAAAGAAGATGTTAAAGGGAAAGGTCAATGGCCGACACCTGAAAGGCAGGATGAAGAATGAAAAAAATGAAGGGGGAAGATCAAACTTCCAAGATCAGAGGGAAGACATAAGATGCAAGAGGGAAGGCCGAAATACAAAGGTAGATGTAGAAAGATAAAATGGAAGAAGAGAGGGAATCGATAAGGGGTAAAGGGTAAGGTTGAAGGCTAACAACCAAAATACTTAGAAGAAAAAAGGGGAAGAGAAGGAGAAAGAGTGATGAAGAAAGCATGCAAGTAAGTAGGTAAGAGATAGCTCAAAAACCAAAAAATCTAGGACTTAGCCAATTTTAGGAACCTTCAAGGAAAAAAATGCAAGATGGCCTATGGGGAATCTCTCATATTGGTTAACAATGATGGGTTATGTAAGGGGGGCATGAAATGTCAACATTAGTGACTTTTGTGGGATGATTTCCTACTAATCATATAATACATAGGCCTTATTAGTCCATTGTCTGTAAAATCATGAGGGTAAAACTTGAACAACTAGGCCTCCTCAAAGAAAAATAAAACATGTGTAGCTACACTTGGAGAAAATCATGAAAGCTAAGAGCATACATTCCCTTAAGGAGAATGTAGGGTGCACAAATGCACTTATTAGAAAGCAAGATATTTACAATATATACACAAACTAACATAAAGAAAAGAATGGAAGCTTTCCTTTGTCAAAGATGAACCTTTTGAAGGAGTTGATCTCCCTCAAACTATATTTGTAAACCTCACCTAGCTGCAAGCACCAAAAACTACTACCAACATGCATGTAACTACACAAAATGCTTGCAAAGTGAAGAATCACTTCACTATAAATTTTTCCATTGTAATGGAACCATATGATGCAAGTGTTAGATTCATCTAACAATCGTATCTTAGCTGAGCATATAGCAACAAGGGTGAACTTTTTTGAAGACAAGTCAACATCAAAGAACAAACCTTTTTTGGAGGGAAGTGAACTCACCTCACAAAAGGATGGGCTAATGTCACCATCATTGACCTCCTCAATGCATGAGCTAAAACAAAAGGAGAATGTTTCCAACTCACATGGTGATGTAAAATATGCCAAACCTGATTTTTTATCTGCACAAGGAAACTCTTCTTCATGCATCTCAAAAGAAAAGCTTTGAAGCTCAGGCATATTGTCAAATTGAGAAATGGGATCATCATTCTCCCAAAAAAATTGTGGCTGCTCAATGGTGGATTTTTCAATGTATTGGTTCCATGTGAAGAATTTTGACATAGTCACATTATCCCTAATGCCAAAGTCATATATTCAACTTGAATGAAGGTCTCATATTCAACATTGCTACATTCGAGGATAGTAGAAAACCAATAAACATCATAATTCAATGCATTGATGCACACTTCATCAACATATACCTCAAATTTTTGAGACACTTTGGGTGAAGAACTAAATTCTTCAAGTTGTCTCTTTGTTTTAATTTCTTCTTGGCAACTAGATGCAACAAAATCAGACTCTTAGCATGTAATAGTTGCAACATCCTCCTTTGTTTCCTCACTGTTATGTTGCTGCCCACAAATCTTCTCTTCTAGGGATGATGATTTGAAATTTAAACCTAAACAAAAGGTTTCTATAACATCCCAAAAGAGGTCCTCCACCTCAAAATTGTATACCTTAACAGATTGGGGATCTTCATCCATAATAACAGAGGATAAACATATCCACTACTATTGTTGATCCAAAACCATGGAGTTATGTTAAACCATCAAGCCTAAAACAAGTTGTTCATAGGCTTCAACTGATGTAGGTATAGCTGATATATCCTCCTCATCTTCAATAAGACAAGGAAGGACATCAAATGAGAGGATTGATTCCTTTATTTTATCATATTCCTCTACCTTTTTAATGTCTTGTTGTTCCAAATTGTTTCATCTTGATTTTTTTCTTGCCAAAAACAAAGAAACTTATTGCTTTGATCACATGAAGGCTCAACAATAGAAACCTCCTCAAGGATAGGTTCTTGAAGGGGATGTAGGCTCGCAAAAATTAGGATCTCCAACATAGAAGATCCACTTGATGGAACAAGAGGTTGACTAGGGGTTTCAAGGTGTTGATTATGATTCTTGAAACTAAAAATTGTGTGCTTGCAAACCTTTTGCATAATAGGTTGTTCTAGAACAAATTGGGGGCTAATTGGAATTTCAAGAGGCTTACCAGGTTTCTTGAAGCTTACAAATTTATGCTTTCTTACCTCCTCCTTAGTAGGCTATTCTAAAATTGGTGGAGGTTCTTGTTTGAAACTAGGCACACAATAGGCTGCCCGAGTCTCAGGAACTTGTGCTAGAGCAAGGGATAGAAAGGTTTTCTCTTCCCTAGAAAAAACATCATTTGCTATATACTTCTCTTGTTTCCTTCTTTTTGCCTTCAACTATTTCTTATACCTCCAACAATCTTCTAACTCTTGCTACTATAGATAATGAGCTTGATGGAAAAACTCATCATGTTGTGGGAAACAACACTACTTCCCCTAATAGACTTGATTAGCCCACTCCTCCTACTATAGGTAAAACTATTTTTTTTTCCGAAGCTCATCAATTTTTCTATTGAAATCAAGAAAAATTCTTATGATTTCACTTGCACTTAAATTATCAATTTTTTGGGGTTGAGTAGGAGAGAAACAAGGCTGATTTTGAAAATGGCGAGTCTCTTGGGGTTGTTGATAAGAATATGTAGGTGTCCAAGAAGACTGAGTAGAGTGGGGTGGGTGGTAAACATTTTGAGAGGGTTGAGAACAAACAATAGCAAGGCTCTATGGAATGAAATATGAGATATAACTAGCCTGATATGGCTGATTGGAAGGTGCAAAGTTGGCATTATCATGGAATGGGGGAGTATACATATGGTTTCCATTATAATATGAAATTTTAAAGCATGGAAATGATAGGAAATGCTTTGAAATTACAAAATAAGAGCAGAGGACTACCCAATCAAATATTTTGGGTACATACCAATGGATTCAACCAAAGATGTATCTTGCAAAGTCACCAAGTGCCTGAAGAACACCCCCAATGGCTGAAATATTAAAGATCACCACTTCCTCAATGACATGAAATGAAACAAGGTTTCTTGAACTACCTGATTTTGTATGGAGTCACCATGGTGTTTGATGATATGCCTCAAAAGGAAATATTCCTTAGAGAAAACACCAAATTCTTCAATGGAGAGAAGTGGTCCCACTAGGTGTGCCAAAAACTTCCTACTGAGCACGAAGGTTAGCATTCCAATGAAACAATGGAAATGACCTCAAGGTGTGGGACCTTTGTACGTATGAGGTTGAATCTTCGGAGAAGGCCAACTTCCTTTTTCAATACCAATGCAATGTGTTGGTCCAACCCAACACATGAAAACCTACAACTAATAGCTCAAAGGGGAAAAGGGAAGAAGGATAACATGAAAGGGAAATGGAGGTGATACGCCAAGATGGAAAGGTTGTTTCTCCCTCACCAATATTACACAATACATCATTGAAGAGGGGCAAGGGGACTTTCACAACTCTCTATTTGGTCAATTCTCAAAGGGATACAAGAAGGTTAGGATTTGACATAGCATTGGAAGGAAAGTAAGGTTTCTCAAAAAGCAACTGTAAACCATTTAACACAAATGTACATGCATGAAAATATAATAAACACTCAGATATGTAAGGTAATAAACATATTCAAATGCAAAGGAGCTGAGAAGAGGAAAACTTGATTGATTTCATTTATGTAGAGGAAAAAAATCTAATATTTACAATATCAAGAATGCAAAAATGAAAGTCTACCAAAGAAAAACCCTTGATAAGCTAGAGGAAGAACCCTTTGAAAATATACAAGTGTTACTTTTATAGATCAAGCATAACTAAGATGGATACACTCAAACCCTAACCTAGCTATGGTTAGTAGTTGAAGAGATCTAATCAAGGAAATATCTACTATAAAATCCATGCCAAGAAGAGCCATGGATGCCATACCTGCTATGAAAACCATACCAAGAAGAGCCTAGAGAAGACAAGGCTATCATGCCATCCACCATGCTGTGAAGATTTTCCTAGAAAATCCATCCAAAATCCTCCATGAAATTTTTGATTTGGGTATGGAAATGGTCATAAGGGACAAAAAACAATAAAAATGAGCATGGTGCCTAAAAAATTTCCTTGGGGAAGCCAAGAGAGTGTAATAAATGTTGTCCTCAAACCCTCAAAATTGGATCTAGTAGTTGGGGATTTGTTGAGTATTAATGGTGTTGTTGGAAAAAAACACATCAATCCATGGATCATTGGGCCCAAAAGAGATCTCTATAATCACATATGAATTAAATGGTTTAGGAACTAAAAAAAAACACACCATCAAGGGTTGGGTGTCAAGACACCTACTTACTGAGCACATAGAAGAAAGAAAGAAAGAAGAAATTGTGAAGAGAAAGGAAAGATTAGGGGTAAGAGGGAAGGGTTACCTCTGAAAGTTGGAGGTAAGGAGGAAGCCATACCCTCGAAGCTTGTAAACAAGAAACTTAGTCATTTTTTTAAAGGAAGCTATCAGGGATATGAGAAGATATTAAAGGGGAATGCCAATGGCCAAAACCTGAAAGGCAGGATGAAGAATGGAAAAAAATGAAGGGTGAAGATGTTGGAATCAAGCAACACTGAGAGGAGGGGGGTGAATCAGTGTTCTGCAATTTTTAAATTTATTAATCTATTCTCTCAAGTGCCTCAAACATACAATCAAAAGAAAGATGCATGAACATAGAAAAATAAGCCACAACACCATAACACAAGGATTTTTACGTGGAAACCCTATTAAGGGAAAAACCATGGTGGAGATCAATCCACAATTTGAGTACTCAAAATATAAGTGTTTTACAAAATGGGGAATGCACTTGCATTCATGCACACTGCCTAGAGCTTACTGCTCAAAATCAGGAAGGCTCACTGCCTTACAAAAGATTTGGATTACATCAAAAGGTTGAACTAAGAAGATAGCATCTACAAATTCCTAATTACAGTTCTGGTTAGGCTCATAGATCAGATTTTGGACCTTCTATCTGATTGTGCACTCTGCTCTACTCTTCCTCAATTCACTTCACAAAATCCTCTTCTGCACAAAGGAAAATTGCTCAACTGCTCTTCTAATATACGCACACACATCAACACATATGAAACTCTCACATACACACACCAAAATGAATTAACCGATCTCATATTTATATCCGCTATCAAGAATTCAAACGTTATATGTCAGCTTCAAGAGAATAGAAAATATCTTCTAGCTGTGGGCTCAAATCATGAACAACATCTATTGTGCATCCACCAAAGTTGGTCATAGCATAGTTAGGACCCAGAACAAAATCTCCAACACAAAAATACTTCAAGAAATTCTGCCTTAAACATCCACAACACCCAATATTCACTTAGTTGTCCTTCAAACATTGTTGAATAGAAAATCGAACAAACAGATCTCCTAGCTTGTGCACCACTTGATGCGACAACACAAAACTTGAGAATAAGACATTTTGTATACCCAACGACCTTCCCTAGGATCCATAACCAAAACTGATAGAATGGTAATGCAAACCACTTGACAGATTCAACTTTAGTCAGATACCCTATTCTTCACTCTATCTTCCAATATAGTTAGATACTACAGTGTGGACCAGATCAATAACTTAGGTTTCCATCAATGACATCACTAGAAGCCATATGCCAACAAAATAATGACCTTCAAAGATCAAAGGGAAGACTTACCTCTTAGCTCCAAAGGTAAGAGGTAAGATTCAAGAAGAAAGGCTAGAATTTGAAGGCTAATAAAGAAAGAAAGAAAATGGAAGAAGAGAGGGAATTGGTAAGGGGTGAAGGGTAAGGCCAAAGGTCAACACTTGAAATACTTAAAATAAAAAATAAGGAAGAGAAGGAGAAAGAGTGATGAGAAAGCATGCAAGTAAGCTGGTAAAAGAAAGCCTGAAAAATACAAAAATATGTGACTTATTCAATTTTAGGAACCTTCAGGGAAAAAACATGCAAGATGGCCCATGGGGAATATCTCATATTGGTTATAAATGATGGGTTATCTAAGGGGGGCATGAAATGTCAATAGTGTTGTTGCATTGTATTTTTTAGTTTGTGTGACATTTTTTTGGTCTGTATATTTCTTTTTGTTAATTAGTTGGAGTACTTTACCTTTTGGTTCTATGCTTAGCTAACTCAAGGTATGCAAAGTGTTGAGAAGATTAAATACTTGGTGTGAATGGAATGAGTATCATTTATAGGTTAATGACAACCTATATTTCTTATGTTTTGAACGTGAAGGCATTTTGGTTTGAAATAGGTTTTGACAAGGAACATTTTGCATAATTCAAGGATACATCTAATTAGCCTGACCTAATTGATGTTTTTGGTGAAGACTTATATATATACATGGTTAATTTGAGTTTTCAAATAGAGATAAGAGAATGAGATTATTTAAATGCAAGCAGTGATGTGAATATTGTAGAATTATGTGAATAGGTTGGGTATTAAGTGATTGATCTGTAAAGATAAAGTAGAGTAGACATTGGTAATCTAATTTGATTATAGTATGTGTAATGAGCTTCAAATGAACTGAATTCAGCATAAGTTAGATGCATCTTCTCTCAATTCAAACTCTGGCTATGAAGCCAATTCTCTTTTATCTTTCTTTTCTCTGTGAACAATGAGTTCACTTGGACAATGAGTCCTCCTGGTAGTGAGCCTTTCTATAATATGTTATAATTGGTTATAACATATTATGAGTTAATCCTCACCATGCTTTTTTCCTTTTTGGGTTTTCCACGTAAGAATCCTGGTGTTCATGTGTTGTGTGTTATGGGTTATTTATTCTTTCATTTATTATAATTGTTAAATATGCTTTGTAAATTAGATGGTTGATAATTGGATGGTTTAGTGGAATACTAATTCACCCCACATCTTAGTATTTCGTGTGTTCAACAATTTTCATGTTAATAATCCTTCCACGGAGAAATTTAGAAGTAACAAAACTAGACTATGTTGGGGTAGTGTAAAATGGTTCACAAGACTTGCTGGAATGCTCCACATTCCACCACACATGAATCTAGTCAAGATTTTTTTAGGAAAAACTCAACGCTGTTGCAAGTATGGAGGCATTGTCATTGATGTCAATAGGAAGCTAACAAGATGATTTTTTCATTGATGTCAACTATGTGTTAAGAAAGACTATTGCATGATGAAGATATTGAGGATATTGAGAAAATTGTGAAAAATAGGAAAATAGGTTGTTGCATGTGTAGTTGAGATATTGAGGAAGTGTTGTGAGTAAATGGATCTATCTTTATGTTGTAGTTTCTAAAGATGAGTTGGAATGAAGTAATAAGTTGATTTGATGTCTCTGGTACTTGGTTTCCAAGTGCTTTTGAGAAAATTTGACAGACAAAGAAAACAGTGTTGTGTAAGTGTTCAGAATGTGCTCCATGTTTCTTTTGTGTTGATGCTATACATGTGCATATCTGATATGTTGTTCAAGGTTGCTAGAGGTTGCTATATTCAAAATTTTGGTTTCTAAATTATTTCATAGAGTGAGATATTTTCACTAGTGTGTGAAATATTTTTTCATTGATGTCTTCTATGGACTGGGAGAAGTGTATTTTCTATGCATTTCTTTGAAATTTGGATTCAAGTTGTGCAGATTTGGGAAGTTGTTTATAATGTTTGTATCTTTTAGAATTTAAGGTTTCACTTGATTTGGTACAATACAATGTGTGTTTCATGCGTTAGTGTGCGAATAAGGTTTACCAAATTTTTTGGGTTGGATTATTTGTATAATGAAGTCTTTGTTGGATCTTAGGAGGTTTGAGGATTATTCTAGATCACGTTTAAGTGAATTTTGTTGTCTAGAAGTTTTAGATTGATTTAAGGAAGCATGTACTTAATGTTTTATGGTGTTTAGCATGGGTATTGATCGACCTTATGTTAGCACTACATTCAAAGTTTATGAAATCATGTTGAGGTGTATCAGGATTAATTTGAATCCTAATTAAGGATTTATATGGATTTTCTTCATTCTTATCCACCATGGGAATGTTTAGGTGTTGACCTAATTTGAATTTGTAAGTGTGACAGTTTCCAACAATGGAGAAAGTTTCAAGGTTTAGGTTGATTTAAATAAGAGTGATGTTGTTGTAAGATTTAAGAGGGAAGCAAGATCGATGTGATATTGATGTGAGTGATGTGTGTGATGTGAACTTGAGTAGAGCAGTGTGAAATCCAAAGTATTGAATTCCTAAAGGTAGTGAGCTGAAGGTGTCTAAAATATTTCATACAAGGCTATGAAAGTGTTGGATCATTTATGTTGGATTCCATGTTGCATTGAGAAGTTGTTCTCTATGTAATATTTATTTTCTATCTTCTTGTATTGAGCCCTGGTAGTGAGCCTTTTTTGATAGTGTGTCATATTCTGGTAGTGAGCCCTTATACCAATTTTGAAATTATTTGTATTGTGAGCTAATCCTCACTATGGTTTTTCCCTCATTTATTTTTCCATGTAAATATGGTGTTCTCTTGTGTATGGTTTTGCTATTTTAGTTTATGTTATTTTCACTTCATGTTTAATCACTTTAATAGAATAAGGGTTTAATGAATGTATGATGTTATGATTATTGTTGAGGGTTTTTAATGTTTTAATTTGCTACAATTGATTCACCCCCCCTCTCAGTTGTCTTGTTCATTCAAAAACTAGTATTAGAGCAAGGTTCCTTGGAAAAGAGTTTAACTGCTTAAGGTAGATTTGGGATGGTGAAATAGATTGATTGCCCCAAATTTGATGGAATAGACTATGAATTCTAGAGGACAAAGATGGAAGGATATCTAGCATCTCATAGATTTGAGATAAAAAAGGAAATAAAGAATTAGTATGTTGAACCTTAGAATGGTCCAAGCACAAGTAATGAGAACAAGGCACATGAGGTAAATGTTAAGGTAAGATTTATTTTGATGAACAATCTTTCAAATTTTGAATTGGTTAAAGTTGTGAATCTTAAGACTACTAAAGATGTTTAAGATAATCTTGAAAGTATTTATGATGGAGATGACAAGGTCAAGCAAGAAAAGTTGAAGAATATGAAGGCATAATTTGATACTGTGCAAATGTTTGAAGATGAAAAAATTTCAACCTACATGCAAAGAGTTGATGAGCTGGTAAGTTCTATGAGAGGTCTTGGTGCACAAGTCAAAGAACCTAGGGTGGTAAATAAAGTTCTCAAAACTCTTCCTAATTCATATAGTGGAAAGGTATTTTCTATTGAGTAAGTTGCAAATTTTAATACTTATTCTATAGATTAGTTTATTGGTACACCATTTGAAATGAGAAAGCTTGGTTTGAAAAATTGTACAAAAGTGGAGACTACTTTTAAGGTAGGAAGATCATAAAATATTGAAGATTCAGATGGAGATGATCTTGATGATGTGAAAGCTAACTTTGTAACAAGCATAAGAAAGGGCACTGGTAAGTACAAAGGTAAACTACCTTTCAAATGGTTTAGTTGTGGAATTATAGGTCATTATGCTTCAATGTGTCCAAATAGAGCTGTGAACAATAAGAGTAAGGAGAATAAATGAAAGATGATTAAGAGAAGTTACTATGTCAAAGAAGATGCTGGTATTTCTGATGATGAATTTGATTATGGATATGTTGATGATAAGGAATGCTTGTTCTTGGATATAAAAGAAGAATCTAGTTATGCTAATTCTAAGAGTTGTGTGAAGGAAATTGTTCCAGAGAAGAAGGATAAGATTTAAGGTACTTTAGTTTCTACTTTTCATGTTAAAGAAGATAAGAATTATTTGGTTGTTGATAGTGGTTGCTCTAATCACATGACTGGAGACAAAGTTAAGTTTGTTAAACTTGAAAAGTATGATGGAGGATTAGTTAAATTTGGAGATGATTTTGGAGCTGATATTTGTGGAATAGGTTCAATCAATTTTGATGGAAAGCATAATACTGAAGATCTTTACTATATTAAGGGTTTAAGGCATAATATTTTGAGTGTTGGACAAATGTTTAGAAAAGGATATAGTCTTTTGTTTAAGGATGAAACATGTGATTTCTATTCGTAATAGGATTGATAGAAACATGTATCATCTTAAGGGTGTTAATAGACATTTCTTTATTTCTCATATTAGTGATAGTTGGTTATGACACCAGAGGATGCCTTACATGAATTTTGATAATTTTGTGAGAATTAGTTCTATGAGGTGAGGATTTTCAGTTTAGATTGATTATGCTTAATCCATGATGAATTGAAGCATAATTTACCTAAATAAACCTGCATCTACCAAACAAGATCATTCAAATTGCAAAATTAAACTAAGCATTTAATTGAAACTGAAAGTTACAAACTACACAAAAATAGTTAAATTCCTACTCTAACCCATTTGAAACTTATCCTATTTTGGAATTGTTGTCATGTTGATGTGAAACGATGAACATTTCCCAATCCCATGATTAGTGAGCTTGTTTCAGTCGATTCTATGGAAGAGAATCAATGAAACCATTGTGATTGATGTATGAAAGCCTAGTTTATGCTAAAAACCAACATGATGCAAGCTAAGTTACCATGATTTTATGCTAAAAATGAACTAATTATGCTATTTATAAGCTAATATAAGCTAAAAGATGAAAACCCTAATTCATATACAAACTAGGATGGATGCATAAAAGCCATTAATGGATTATGTAAGCTATTATGTAATTAAAATTAACTAAGATAAGCTCAAAAGTGAGTGAAATATTAGTGTATATGCAAGTAAATTCAACATGACTTTGTAATTGAAAGATGCATGAGATTCAATAGCATAAGTTTTCTTTGAAAAAGATGGATCCATTTGTCTCCAAATAGTGACCTATTTATAGGAAAGCAAATGAGAAATGGAGGGTTGAGATTGAAAAGATTAATCAACGGTCTAGGATGAAGGAGATGAGAGGAATGGATCATGGATTATCATCAATGGATGAGAATGCATGATTGGTTCTAATCAAGGGTTCACAATTGCCTCAAAAAACACACTTTTGACCTTCTCACATAAGTCAAAGGTGACTTTTTTAGAAGGTTAAAGGTTAGAACTTGCTTAAGAAGCCAAGTGAAAATATCCCTTTTTCAAATGATGGAGGAACAAGAATATTCCTTATAATATTCCTTTGGGTGAGGAAAAAGGCATTTTGTAAATTAAAAGAAAACTTTAATTGTGCAAAAAAGGGAGATAAGGAATATTCCCTTTTAGAGGAAAATTAGTTTAATTGCTAATTAAACAAGGTTTAATCATGCAATTAGGGCATTAGAAGAATTAAATGGATTTTAATGAAAAAGGGGGAAAGGTGATATTTAGTAAATTAAATGATTTAATAAGTGGGGAGAAGAGAGAGATGATATTTAATTAAATAACTTAGGGTTATTTAATTAAATAAGATGGCTTAGGGAATTAAATTAAATGCTTTGATTTATTTAATTTAATGAGATGAAATGTTAGGATGAAAAGGGATGAATTAACCTGATTAAATTAATTAGGTTAATGGATGAAAATGATGCAATTAATTAATTAGCTAGGCTAATCCAATTAATTAAGTGAAAAGAAGATGGGTTTGAAGAGGAGATAATGTTAGTAAACCTGTTTTGAGTGTATGATAATGTTTAAGACATTTTTCAATGTCTACAAGTTCAATTCATGAAGTGAGATATCTACCAAGAATCGCAAAGCCTATCAATTTTGTTTGCAAGAATTGTCAATTTGGAAAACAAGTAAGGAGTCATTTCAAAGGAAAGGAACAATCTGCTATTGGATTACTAGAATTAATACATACAAATATATGTGGTCCTACAAGGGTGAGAAGTCTTCAAGGTGACATGTATTTCATGCTTTTTGATTGATGATTATTCTAGAATGACATGGGTTACTTTTCTTAGAGAAAAATATGATGCACTAGATAGATTTAAAGCATTTAAAGTTATGGTTGAGAATGAAATGATTGTGAAAATCAAATGTTTGAGGTTTTACAAAGGTAGAGAATTCACATCCAATGAGTTTAACATATTTTGTGAAGTTCATAGAATAAAGATGCACAAGTGTCTACCCCTAGAACTCCTCAGTAGAATGGAGTGGTTGAAAGGAAAAAATAGACTATTCAAGAAGCTGCTAGAACTATGATGTAAAAACAAAATCTGCTGGAAGTCTACAGGAGAGAAGCAATTCATACTATTGTTTACATACTTAATAGAGTTTAAGCTGACACAAATACTCCCTATGAGTTATGGTATGGAAGGATTCCTAATGTGAAGTACTTTAGAGTATTTAGAAGCAAATGTTATATCAAGAGAGATGAAAACTTAGGAAAGTTTGATGCAAGGTTTGATGAATTTATCTTCCTTGGATATTCTACTAAAAGAAAAGCTTACATATGTTACAAAAAAAGGCTAAGAAATATTGTTGAAAGTGCAAATGTTAAGATTGATGAAAATTTACATAATTCAATTATAGTATATGGATATGTGCCAGATGAACTTGATTGAAGAGAAGAAGAAGAAGAAAAATCTATTGAAAAAGTAATGAAAAATGAAGAGGAAGAAGCTCTAAAGAAGACCCCTAAGACCCATAAGTATGTGAAAAATAATCATTTCAAAGAATAGATCATTGGAGACAAAAGGAAAGGAGTATTGACAAGAAGCAAATCTATTGAAGTTGAGCTAAATTTGTGTTTACTTGCTAAAGTTGAACCTAAAATAGTGAGTGAGGCATGAAAATATGAACATTGTATGAAGGAAATGGAAGAACTTATGCAAATTGACAAAAATTAGACTTGGGAATTGGTTCCTAGACCAGAAAAAAAGAACATAATTGGAACTAAGTGGGTATTTAGAAACAAGCTGAATGAGAATGGAGAAGTGGTAAGAAATAAGGAAAGAATTGTGTGTAAGGGATACTCACAAGTGGAAGGAATGGACTTTGAGGATACATTTATCCTTTTGTCTAAGATGGAAGATATTATAATGTTTTTGGAATTTGTAGCATACAAGGACTTTAAATTTTATCAGATGGATGTGAAGTCTACTTTTTTGAATGGTGAATTGGAAGAAGAGGTTAACATGGAACAACCAGAAGGGATTCAATTGTCAAATAAAATGGATATAGTGTGTAGATTGAAGAAGGAATTATATGGATTGAAGCAAGCTCCTAGAGATTGGTATGCAAGATTGGATAGATAATTGATACAACAAGGATTTAGTAAAGGCGTTGCATATAGTCATCTTTACTTCAAAATTGAGGAAGATAGAATATTGATAGTGGTTGTATATGTGGATGATATTATCTTTGGTGGAAATGAAGCTATGTGTAAGAAATTTTCTGAAGAGATACAAAAATAGTTTGAAACATCAATGTTTTGGGACATGAATTTATTCCTTGGGCTACAAATAAATCAAACAAATAAAAGGATTTTCATTTCACAATCTAAGTATGTCAAAGATATGTTGAAGATGTTTGGAATGGAAGACTCCAAAATGATATGCACTCTTATGGTGACTAGTTGTAAATTGAGCAAAGATGATGATTCACCTAAGGTTGTATAGTGATGAAAAAAGTAT
Source organism: Sequoia sempervirens (assembly GCA_007258455.2). NCBI lineage: Eukaryota > Viridiplantae > Streptophyta > Pinopsida > Cupressales > Cupressaceae > Sequoia > Sequoia sempervirens. The sequence goes on along the minus strand of VDFB02373365.1, from coordinate 298,565,547 downwards.
CCCTTTTTCCTTAGTTTGGGAATGAATAACTACTAAATTAAAATAAACTTAATGTTGCCTTGATTTAGTGTCATAAAGTGTTTTACACATTCACATTAATTTTGGGGCCCTTTTTAATAAAATGGACTTAATGGTGCCTTATTTTGTGTGTTATAAAGTGTATTTTACACTTTCAAACTAATCTAGGGATTTATTAATTAATTGAGGTTTTATTTGCCTTAATTGGCCCCTTTAATTCAAATCCAAGCCTAATTAATTGCAAATTCTAAGGGATAAATTCTGACATTCATAAATGATATTACATAACACTTAATTTCAGAAGGTGTGTGTCCTAGGTTAGTGACCTAGGACCCATTTGTTACCTAGGGAATGGGTCCTCACTACATCCTAAGACACTATTTTCACATAAAATTTCACAATCCCCAAATTGTGTCCTAGCTAAGTGAGCTAGGACCCATGTTCCATATGGCGAATGGGTCCTCACTTAGACCTAGGACCTCCCTTGGGATATGTTTTTGGTGGTATTTTAATGATTTCAAATCCTAGATTTGATGTCAGCTTTTGATATTTGAATTTTAGGATTTAATCTTAAGTTATGTATACGTATAAGGTTATTTCATTATGTTTCACTTAGAATTTTCAAGAGAGCAACCTAGATCTTCATAAGAAATCAAGAGTAATTTCACAAGAGAATTTCTAAGGCATTCAAGGGAAGATTATTGAAGGAGTTTACTACAACAATCAAGACTCATTTCATCATGTCAAAGGCATAATGCATCATGCATGTTGTTGAGCTAATGTGTTGATGTAGCATTGAAGATCCTATTCAAGCATTGTTTCAAATCAAGTTTCATGATCAAGATCTGCATTCATTGAGGCCATTTCATGCAAGATTGATGATTTTTACTCCAAGATTTCAACTAAGGTTTGGTGAGTTATTACATTTTTTTTTCATTCATCATTCCTTGCATGCATTGTTTCATTTCACGTTTAATTACCAAAATGGGGTTTGAAAAAGGAAAACCCCTATTCCCTAACAATCAACATTTTTCTTCTCCTTTGATGTGTGCTTGCAAGTTTTAGGTTGAATATTTATTGAAGAATAAAAGTTGTCAAAGTTGTCACCTTTCTTGCAAAATCATAGAAACTGAGCCACAAAATTTATTTTTGAGTTTCCAATAGTCTCCGATTAGGATTTGGAAGTCCAGACATTAAAGAATAGAACCCATAAATTGATTTTCCAGAACCCTAGTCAGGACCCATTCACCATAGGGAAAATGAGTACTTAGTGAGGCCTGAAAAAGAACTTTTAGCAATAGGTACATAGCATTTGACCCTCTTAAAACATGCCTTTTGATTGGTATCTTAGTTAGGTTTATTTTTTGATATTCATTTATGCATTATAGCCCTAATAATTGAATGAAATACAAGTGAAATTAGGTTCATCATTTTGCTAATTCATTTTGGTGAACCCATCTTTTCCTTTGTTTCATTATGGTGAACTTGACATTTTGAGCATTGTAGTTGTCTGATTTTGGAGTCCTTTTCATCCTAGATATAGATCTTTCATTCATTTGCATTGAATTAGTTCTCATTTAGGGTGTCTAGTTTGCATTCAAATTTGCATTTTATTAAGGGTTTTAGGATTGCATTGTTTGCATTCTTTAAATTTGAAAAATATAAAAAAATCAGTCATATTCATATCATTTACATCATTTAAACTTGCATTGGAAAATTGAAACAAAAGTACATATCAAATTGGATCTTTTAAGTCATCATTTTTCCATATTTTACACTTGCATTTATAGAAAACTCAAACTAGATCTCTCTATTACACACCTAAATCTGAAAACCACTAGAAAACACCTAAAAATATGTAAAAATCAGTTTGAAAAACCTGTCTAGGACCCATTCGCCATAGGGTGAATGAGTCCTTGATCAAGTCCTAATCTGCAATTCTAGAATTTAAAATCTTCATTTATCTACTTTTGCTTGCTACTTTCAAATCTTTGTTATAGTTTTTCGAGTTTTTGTTTTATTAATTTCATCATATATAGCTTAAATTGGTACATTTAGTGCATTTTCTAATTTCAAATTTTCATTTACAAGATTTCATGTTTTAGATTGTTGCATAGTGTAATTAGAAAATTACCTTGTTTAGAATCTGAAAAATTGCATTTACACATTACATTATAGGTCATTGCATTGCATTTTAAGCCTCTTTCCATTTTGGCTTTGCACACTAAGTTTGTGAATCTTGCATGAGATTTACAACTTGGTGTCTTATTATCAATAATATTGTGAGACGTAGTTTGAGACTCATGTCATCCTATGATATACCATTCATCATGGATCTTGGGTTTTCTAACTCTCTTTCTAATAGTGTTGATAATCAACCCCCTATGGATCATAGTATGCATACTTCATTTCCCATGACTTCCCTTCGTACAAACAATATTCATGATGTTATTGATGTCCCACAAGAGAAAATAAGGTTGTTAGATGAAGAACTAAAAACTTTACAATACTTTGTGAGAATTGAATCTATTGCTATCCATGGTGTTCCCCTTATAGGAAACTTATGAAAGCTACATAAGTACGAACAAGGAATTGAATTTATGTGTAGATTGGATTATCTCATTAACAAAAATTTTCCTCCTCCTCAACCCCCTTCCAATGCATTACCTATGAATAAATAAAAAAAGCCACACCTTCTGAACACTTCACTACCCCTAACACATATTTTTTCTGAAAAAGGAAAGGACTTGCAATTAGAATATGAGGTTGATGAAAACACAATTGTTATACCAAAGAAGAAGAAACCAAGATTACATGATCATCAAAATATCCAGTTAAAACATTTGTATAAACCTCTTGAATCTCTTTATAACTCATTACAACTATCTAAAATCGAGACAATCTTCTAAACTCTTTTACGTTGGAAATTGATTGAATTACCACCTAAACATGCAAACTTGACCAAAAGACAAACTAATAAGAATGAACCATATTGTGCTTATCATATATTCTTTGGATATCATACCAACAGTTTTCATCCTTTAAATAAAGTATTGACAAATTTTTCACTCTCTAAGAATCAAACTTGACTAAAAGAGAATGCATTTCACTCCTTGCCATGTAATAATTGTAGGGTCATAGCATTTTCACTATTATATGCTATACATTCATTGCAAATCATTATATTTATGCAAGGAGATTGTTACCTAATTTTCACCCTCAGGCTCAATCAGGCAAGGCAAATTGTGTTTAACAGGTTTGAGAAGGCCAAATGAAGCATTCGGCCTAGGGAAAAGGTCATGAATTTGATGCTAGGCCATAGGGAACTCAGTAAACAAGCCTTCCTTGTTCAGGTTCGGCATGAAAATCTTCTAAGGATAGAGTCGCCAAGACCCCAAGAATGTCACGGCGAGTGGGATTCACCTATAGGTCCCTATCGGCAAGACACTGATCATCGTCCCAGCGACAAGAGGATATTCATTTTAGTAGAAGTTCTTTTCTTCGGAGAGAAGTCTCAGCGAATGCATCGGGTTTTGCCGACAAAGCAAAGCAAGATCGCTTTAGCGTATGTGCGTGGGTTTTGGTAGGAGGTCTTACCGATCATAAGAGGTCTCGCCGAAGTCAAAAGGATCGGCAAAGCGAGCGAGCTTCGCCAAAGGGTCTTGCTGAAGTCACAAAGTCTCCCCAACTTAAAAGGCCTTCGGCATAACGAAGCATTCAGAGAGAGTCTCGGCGACCAGTGAAGTCTCCCAGACAATAATAAGGTTTCAGCATGAGATTTATTTCGGCAAAAGGTCTTGGTGAACCAGTGGTGTCTCGCCAACAACAGGGAGCCTTCAGTGTAGCATTCAAGATGGAGAGTGGTCTCCCTGACTCCAATGTCTCCCCGACAACAAAGAGATTGCCAAGAGGAGATGCCTTCACCATGAAGTCCTGACGATGATTAAGGTCTCACCGAAAGCTAGTGGTCCCACCAATGAAGTCATATTGGCATAAGGTCTTGCCGAACACATGAAGTCTCACCGACGTTTGACATCGGTGTAGCGCCTGACGCTCGGTATGAATTCTGGCTGACAGGACAAAGTCTCAACGAAACAAAAGGGAGCTCGAGCAGAATGACGAGTTCGGCATGGGTCCTAGTGACAAACAGGTAGTCTGGCCGAAGGAGTGAGTCATACTGGAGCAAAAGGATTGACATAAGATGGGCCTTCGGCATATGGTCTCGATGATAACAAGTAGTCATGCCGACAGTATTTGAAAAGAAAAAGGCCTCGCTAGAAGATGTTGTTTTCGGTGAAGGATGGTAGGATCGCCGTGAAGTCTCAGTGATGCAAAAGGTCTTGCCGATGTAGAATGAGCCTGAAGGGGAACCAGCTCAGGAAGAAAGATCCAACAAAACAAAAGGTCTGACCGACCAAACAAATGGTCTCCCCGACATAAAAGATATCGGTGTAGCTTCCAACCGTCGGAGTAGTTTCTTGCCGACACACAGATGTCTCACTGAAAGCCGAAGGAGCTCAAGCCCGGAGGAGAAGAGTGAGATTGCCAAACGAAATGAACTCGCCATGAGCTCTCACTGACTGTTCCATGATATGCTGATAGCTATAGAGACACATAATCACATCAGTGAGACACTTCTAGTGTCTCGCCGAGATGCGATTCTGACTGAAGGAGTTTTGACCTCCTACAGAGTCTACGTGGAGTAGGCTCAATCAATCAGAGAAAGCCAAAGCAAGCCATGGTAGCGGAACCAAGTGCCAGGAGAAGGTGATTAATAGAAAGGAAAAGTAACATGAGCTCAGGAGCATTCAAAGCAGCTCAACTGAGGGGAATTCAAAAAGGGACACGATACCAGGAAGTGAATGTGGTGGTTGTAGAAAGATCAAGAAGGTTTCCTCTGAAGGCAACCTTTCTTCACCGACAAAGGTGGCATGGACATGCAGGGTGCAGCATTAAATTCAATAAAAAGATCTAAGGAAAGATCTATCCTGAGGCCTGATATTTTTTGTAAGCCCTAAGGTGCCGACACACTGGTGTATATAAGGCATTTTTCCTTTTGTAAATAGTTTGATTTGTGCATTCAAAAGTGTTAGTGATTTTTATCAATCCTTTCTCGACTAAATGCATGCTTTGTAACTCAACTGGAATCTGGAATATAACACAGAGTTTACCTGGGAAGCTACTATTAATGTTTGTATTACTCTCATTTCTATATTTTAGACTATGCCAGTTCTTAGCTATGTTTTTTCTAAAATCTGTATTCATACTTAAGGTTGTGAAATTCATCTTTCCTTCCTAAGATATGCATGTAGAGCAAGCCTATTAGGAGCAGTGCATGAGTTTAAAGGGGTTATGTTAAGTAAGTGAAAATGTTGTTTGTTGCTTTCTAGTGTATGTTCTTCCTATGTCTGTTTCATGGTTTCTTATTAACTTGGTGTATCACCATAGGAATAATTCAGTTTAGTTTCATTATTTGTATGCATTCCTTCTCCTTTTACCTTCATAGAATTGCTAGTTTAGGTGATACCCAAAGGAATCTGGCCTTCTTCAGAGGTTTATTTCTACTTTAGGTGACCCACAGCCTTGAAATGATCCCATGTTTCACTAGAAAGCTTAGTTCTCATAACTTCGCATAGGGTGCATTTCTAGGTGACAACAGTTTCTACCACGCCTGGAGGGACTAAAATTATATTCAACTACTGGTTTAGTATGCAACCAGCTACTCCTAGACTTTATACAAGTCATTTGGCATACTTGGTGACTCCACAAAGAAGAAGAACTCTAGAAATTAGTGCCTTCTATAGTTTATGAGAAAAGTTTAGACAAGAGGTAGCTCAGGTCCCTTCGAATATTTGCAGCTGTCACCACCAAGAAGAAAAGGTAGAGCAAAAAAAAAAAAAGGAACAACAGTTATCTATTCTAGAAGAACTTAGTCTACTCCTCCATCAGTGGGATCTCATTTTGGTATACAAGTAAATCCAATTCAGATACCTCCAATGGCCACTCCAAGGAATCAACCCTTTGTCACTTTCAATAGAGGCAACCCCTTAAATTTGGCACAGCACAATGACATCCCAATGGTAGCCTTAAAGAGTCTGCCAAATTTTACATGGGAAGACCAAACTACTCCGATTGAAAACATGAGAGATGTGGCTTCGTTATGAGGAGTCCATCACATAACTCAAGATGATGTTGTAGTAAGATTGTTAGCTGCTTCACTAAAAGGAAGGGTTGTGCAATGGTATAGGGGCCTAGCAGTCGGTTCAATTGCAATGTGGGATGAATTTGGAGACAAGTTGCATAAATAGTTTCAAGACAGGTTTGATAACTTGTCTCTATTAGAACAACTGACCACAATTAAGAGAGCCCCTCAAGAGCAGATGAATGACTTCAACTTCATATTTCAAAGGACCTAGGATAGAATCCCTATGATGGTAAGACCACCTCCAGAGTATGCATTTTTGTACTTCCTCAGGGCTCTTAACAGCGATATAGCTGTTATGATACAATCAATGGGAGGGGTTTCTCTACCAGATGCCTTTGAAATAGCCATTAGAGCTGAAAACAGCTTAATACAAGCTGGTAAACTTGCTCCCAGGCCACCAATGCCTATATTTCTAGAGATACATGCAAGTATTCCCTTGCAAATACCTTCTTTTGCACCCTTTCCATCTATTCTAGCTGTGGTAACACAAGGAAATATTGTCTCAAGTTCTCCAAATGAGTTGCAGGAGATCAAAAGTCTACTGCAGTCTTTTGGTAATAAACTTGTTACTTTAGAAAAGCAACAATCTTATAGTAGGCCTTATCAACCACAGAATCCAGGTCAGCAACAAGCATATCAGGGGAATAGACAGCAGTATCAAGGTAGTTACCAAGGCACCAAACAAAATGTTGCCACAAGGCCCTTTCAAGCCTATAATCCAGCTCCAATTAGTGTTGTCAAAGAGTTGGTTCCTATCCAAAACAACTTAGCAATAGACTATGAGTGGTGCTACCCTTGTAACTAGCCCCACAATCAAGCCACTTGCTCAAACAGACTGATCAACCAGGCACTTATGGTACATAATGCTTCAAGTTAACAGCATAGTGCGTGCAATGATGCATCTCTATCACACCAAGACCAATTTGTCAATGATGCTACCTCACTTAATTGGAAAGGTGAGGAATTTTGTGGTATGAATGTGGACAATTCTCCAGTTGCAGCTAATACGAGAGCAAATAAAAGAGCTTTAGAGCTTGATCAAGCAGCTGATAGAGGAGGTGCAATGGCTACACAACCATCTACATCTCAAGTGACTCCTGTTTGGCAAAAGAATTAGCAACCCCCAGTCAAGGAGCAACCACACTTGCAAGCTGATCACATTGGCGTAAAGGTACATCATAAAGTAAACCCAGTTGTACCCTTTAATATTCTTGATAGTATGAAAAATACAAATGTAACGCTTTCTATGTGGGATTCATTAGTCATCCCTGGTCAAAAGGATATTCTACACTTAGCCCTGTCAAATCTTAAGGCGTCAGATGAGTCTAAATCCCCAATAAGTCAAGTTAGGACTGTGTTGAGAAATAATACCCAGGGAAATGATAAGCAGCCCAGCAAAGAGGTAGGAAAAGAAGTCAAACCATCTCCCTTTTACATATCAGTGATCATTGGTGATAAGTTAGTTCATAACTATATGGTAGATAGTGGAGCTAGTAGCTCTATGATGCCAAAGCAGATTGCTGACAAGCTTGGGCTAAAGTATTAGCCTTTAGAAAAAGGAGTAATCCAATTGGACGGTACCTTCGTTAATACACTGGGCATCATTAAGGATTTGATTCTTACCCTTCATGCTTGTCCTAATTTTTCTGTTCCCCAAGACATATGTGTCATAGACCTTCCACCTTTCTTTTCCTTGTGTTTATCAAGAGACTTCACAGCCAAGATAGGTGGTTATGTGTCAGCTGATTGGTCACATATGCTATTTAGAACAAGATATGGAACCAAGGTTACCATTAAATTTGAAAGGTTGGCCAAGGATCACATTGAGCCATATAACCCAAGTCCCATCAATGCTGCTCCTTCTGCTGCAAATGCAAATTGTGTTGCTTTTACTAACAATGAGCTGGCTGTCGCTCAACAACTTCAAGCAGAAGTTGTTCCTGATGTACTGTTGCATGAGTGGGAAATTGAAAACGTGTTGGATAGTCCCGAGGAGCTCATTTGAGATGCTGGTATGGGTAACTACGTCATACTTGAACCTGATGCATAGATTCCTAACCTTGAAAAGGATTCAGGCCAACTACTGCAACAACATAATGAATTATGGGAGATGTATTTTGATGGTTCTAGAAGCAAAAATGGAGTAGTAGGAGGTGCAATGTTTATTTCTCCATAGGGGGGGAGGTATTACTCTGCATTCCGTTTTGCTTTTGCATGTTCTAATAACACTACTGAGTATGAAGGCCTTGTTCAAGCCCTTGAGTGGGCAAGGAAGAGAGGAATTCATAGCCCACCTGAGAGTATATGGGGACAACAAGCTAATTGTTAATCAAGTAAGAGGCCTGATTGTTGCTAAAAATGATGCATTGAAGTCTTATAGAAATAGAGTGTGGAGCATGCTTGAGGATTTTGATGCCTTCAACTTAGTGTCTATTCCAAGAAATCAGAACAAGCATGCTGATAGGCTTGCAGCCATTGGGGCACAATTTGATATTCCAGATGACATTAGGAAAGAGAAAGTGCAGCAGTATGTGAAGGTTGTGGTCAGACCATCAATTCCTGATAACAACATTCACTAGAAAGTCTTTGACAGTGATGAATAGATCCTTTCTTTCCTGCTCGAAGAAGATCAGTTCTCCATGATGAATCAAGCAAAACTCAAGCAACAGTACGGTGATCAAGTCATACAACTGAGGATGAATAAGTTACCCAAAGGTCTTGTTACCTTAGAATTGATTTTCAGTACTGATGATTAGCTTAAAAAGGGTAAATCTGGCTTGCAAATCAAACAAGAACATTATGAAGAGCTGGAGATTTTCAAAGGTAAACTCCTTAAGATAGGAAAAATTTGTTCACATGAAGATAGACAATCTTTTGTTGCTTTATGTCAAGAATTCTATGATGTCTTTGCTTGGGAGTATTCAGATGTGAAAGGGTTTGATCCTCATGTTTCTCAGCACACAATTGAGTTAGAACCTAATGCCAAGCCAATAAGGCAGAAACAAAGGCCCTTGAATCCTAAGCTTGAACCCTTAATGATTAGAGAGCTGACCAAACTAGTTGAAGGGGGTATCATCTTTCCAATTAAACACACCTCCTGGGTTTCTAATCTTGTTGGGATTGAGGAAAGAGTAGTGAAACCGGAGCTTTTTGCTTAGACTTGCAGGGATCTTCAGCAAGCATCTTTGAAAAGATCACTACCACCTTCCTATCAGGACAAATCTATTGATTTTGGGTCAGAAGAGATTTTCCTTATTTGGATGGTTTTGAGACTCTAATCAGTGTTGGTTTGAAAGGATTAAGTTCAGCGCTACAACTAAATAGGGCACCATGGCATACAAAAGGATGCCTTTGAATTTGACCAATGTTGGTGCCATGTTTCAGAGGGCTATGGACATGGCGTTTCAAAACTTGATCAACAAAATCATATTGATTTACCTAGATGACATAACAGTGTATTCTAAGAATGTTGATGAGCATCTGTTGCATCTTAGGAAAGTGTTTGAAAAATGCAGAGAATTTAAGTATCCTCCTCATTCAAAAAAATTATCTTCGCTGCATTTCAGCGAGGAGAATATTGGGACATAGTATACGAAACAAAAGGGGTACTATTGACCTTCAGAAAGTCGAACCATGAGTTGCCAGTTACCAAATCATAAGAGAAAGAGGTCTACCAGGCTTGCAGGCCCAATCAGCTTTAGGAAGGGACTCATCTGATATTTGCAACTATTCATTTGTGGCTATGGTAAAGAAGAATCTGGTTTTCAGTTGGACAAAAAGATGCCGAATAGTTTTGGAAAATTAGCAATGCGCCGATAATACCTTTAACATTAGTAAATCCATATTTCTCTAAGGACTTCTTTGTATTTTGTTTGGCATTTCAGTTCAATCTCACCTTTATGTTAGTGCCAGAGAAAAATAGTGGCTTACGTTTCTAGGAGCCTTACGGCACCCAACTGGCTATTATACTGGCGATTCTGAAGAGGTATTCATTTGTTGAGAAACATGTTCTCTCCGTGATCAGAAGCTTAAAGAAATTCAAGCCTCTAGTGTCAAACAATAAGGTTCATATTCTGGTTTCCCACTCTAGTGTGAAGGAGTTTCTGTTGAATAAAGATTTGAATGACAAAAGAGCAGGATGGGTCACCAAGGTCATGGAGTATGATGTAGATTTTAAGATCACCAAACTGGTTAGAGGTAAAGGTCTTTGTGAGCAGCTTGCTACAGGGTCAGGCAGTAAAACTGAATTAGAAAAGGATGCTGTGCTTGCTAATACAAATGAACTTTAGAATGCTCAAGCTGATGTGCCTATGGGGATAACTAATTGGGTTCAAGATATGACCCAATTCCTACAAACTGGTAAATGCCCATTAGGATTAAACAGAGCTAAAAGGAGATACTTCATATTGTAGTCCATACCATATGTACTGTTAAACAATGTTCTTTTCAAAAAGGATCTGAATGGTGTCTTGTTAAGATGCATTCATAGCGATCAAATTGAGAAGGTGCTTCATGAGTTTTATCATGGAGTTGTCGGAGGTCACTTTGTCCCAAGAACTACTACTTGGAAAGTCATGAGAGTTGGTTACTACTGGCCCAGCTTGTTTAAAGATGCATATGCCTGGTCAAGAAAGTGTATCAAATGTGCTCTATTTTCAGGAAAGGAAAAGCTGCCTGCTATGCCCCTGCATCCAATCCAAGTGGAGCAGCCCTTCATGAGATGGGGCATTGATTTCATTGGGCCAATAAATCCACCTTCCAGTGCCATTCATAAGTGGGTGCTCACAGCTACAGACTATTTCACACCATGGACAGAAGCAGTTGCATTGAAAGAAGCAAAAGAATCTTCAGTTTTGAACTTCTATGAAGATATAGTCACCAGATTTGGAGTTCCTGACTCTATCATATCTGATAATGCTCTGGAATTTGTAGGTCTAAGAGTAACTGATTGGGCCGTTAAACAGGGAATTTATTTGAATACATCCTCAAATTATTACCCTCAAGGTAATGGCTTAGCTAAAAGCACAAATAAGAATCTCATCAGGATTATCAACAGAACAATGGAGGATAATCAAAAGACCTGGCACATCAAACTAAAGTATGCACTGTGGGTAGACAGGGTGACTCCTAAGAGGTCTATTGCTAACTCACCATACATGTTAGTCTATGGCAGAGAGACAAGACTGCCTTTGTCTATAGAGCTTCCAACTCTTGACATTGTTCACCAGTTAGAGATGTTTGAGGGGTAGGACCCCATTTTTGTGAGGTATGAAGAGCTCATGGAACTTGAAGAATCAAGGGACAGACCAATGAAAGATTTGGAGTATCATCAGCTCCAAACAAAAAGAACATTTGACAAGAAGGCTATAGAAAAAGTTTTCAAGGTGGGAGATCTCGTGCTGAAATGGGATGTTTTGAAAAGTAAGCCAAGCCATCACACCAAGTTTGATAACATGTGGATAGGTCCATTCCTTATCAGGGACTATAAGGAGCACAATGCTTATCAACTGGCTACAACAGATGGGGGAGTACTTCCTATTCCAGTCAATGGGATACACCTTAAACCCTATTTTCAAGTCTGATGGATTTCCTCTATTGTACATATTAGTTTAGGTTTATGTTTTCAATAAATGCTTCTGCGCTTCAGGTTAATTATTTTATTTCCTGGGTGTTGTGATGGCATAGTTTTTTCTCTTTCATTTTCCCCTACTTTGTTTTTCTTCTAGCAACCTGTTGTCTTCGGTGGATCTCAAGCGAGTTGCGGTCATGTGCAAAACTGATATTTTTATTTGTTCTTTGATCCTCCTAATGACTCCATGCCCAATGAATAGGCCTAGACTACTGGTCTTCATGTTTAGCAGGCAAAAACCTAGCAAAGGTCGCCATAAATGTTACCTAATTTTCACCCTCAGGCTCAATCAGGCAAGGAAAATTGTGTTTAACAGGTTCGAGAAGGCCAAATGGAGCATTTGGCCTAGGGCACAAGTCATGAATCTGATGCTAGGCCACAGGGAACTCAGTAAAGAAGCCCACCTTGTTCAGGTTTGGCATGAAAATATTCTAAGGATAGAGTTACCAAGACCCCAGGAATGTCACGGCGAGTGGGATTCACCTATAGGTCCCTATCAGCAAGACATCGATCATCGTCCCGGTGACAAGAGGATATTCATTTCAGCGAAAGTTCTTTTCTTTAGAGAGAAGTCTCGATGAATGCATCTGGTCTCACCAAAGCAAGATCCCTTCAGCATATGTGTGCCGATTTCAGTAGGAGGTCTTACTAATCAGAAGAGGTCTCATCGAAGTCAAAAGGATCAGCAAAGCGAGTGAGCTTCACCAAAGGGTCTCGCCAAAGTCACAAAGTCTCCCCGACTTAAAAGGCCTTGGCGTAACGAAGCATTCAGAGAGAGTCTCAACGACTAGTGAAGTCTCCCCGACAACAATAAGGTTTCGGTGTGAGATGTATTTCGGCAAAAGGTCTTGGCAAACCGGTGGTGTCTCACCGACAACAGGGAGCCTTCGATGTAGCATTCAAGATGGAGAGAGGTCTCCCCAACTCTGATGTCTCACTGACAACAAAGAGATCACCAAGAGAAGATGCCTTTGCCATGAAGTCCCGATGATGATTAAGGTCTCACCGAAAGCCAGTGGTCCCACTAATGAAGTCATATTGGCATAAGGTCTTGCCAAACGCATGAAGTCTCACCGACGTTTGACGTTGGTGTAGCGCTCGACGCTCGGTATGAAGTCTGGCCGATAGGCCAAAGTCTCAGCGAAACAAAAGGAAGCTCGGGCAGAATGAGGAGTTCGGTGTGGGTCCTAGTGACAAACAGGTAGTTTGGCCGAAGGAGTGAGTCATACCAGAGCAAAAGGATTGGCATAAGATGGGCCTTTGGCATATGGTCTTGGCGATAACAAGGGGTCACGTCGACAGTATTTGAAAAGCAAAATTCCTCGATAGAAGATGTTGTTTTCGACAAAGGATGGTGGGGTCGCCGTGAAGTCTCAGCAACGCAAAAGGTCTTACCGATGCAGAATGAGCTCAAATGGGAACCAGCTTGGGAAGAAAGATCCAAAAAAATAGAAGGTCTCACTGACTAAACAAAGGGTCTCCCTAACATAAAAGATATCGGTGTAGCTTCCAGCCATCAAAGTAGTTTCTTGCTGACACACAGATGTCTCACCGAAAGCCAAAGGAGCTCAAGCCCGAGGGAGAAGAGTGAGATCGCCAAATGAAATGAGCTCGCCATGAACTCTCATCGACTGTTCCATGATATGTTGATAGCTGCAGAGACACATAATTATATCAGTGAGACACTTCTAGTGTCTACAGATATCGTCCCGTTCCTAAAAGATAAACGAATCTTCGACATTTTGTAAGCCCTAAGGGACTGACACACTGGTGTATATAAGGCATTTTTTGCCTTTTTGTAAATAGTTCGATTTGTGCATTCAAAAGAGTTAGTGATTTTTTTATCAATCCTTCCTCGACTAAATGTATGTTTTGTAACTCAACTGGAATATGGAATATAACACAAAGTTTACCTGGGAAGCTACTGTTAATGTTTGTATTACTCTCATTTCTATAGTTTAGACTATGCAAGTTCTTAACTGTGTTTTTCTAAAAAATCTATATTCATACCTAAGGTTGTGAAATTCATCTTTCCTTCCTAAGATATGCATGTAGAGCAAGCCTATTAATAATAGTGCATGAGTTTAAAGGGGTTATGTTAGTAAGCGAAAACGTTGTCTTTTGCTTTCCAGTGTATGTTCTTCCTGTGTCTGTTTCATGGTTTCTTATTAACTCGGTGTATCACCATAGGAATAGTTCAGTTTAGTTTCATTATTTGTATGTATTCCTTCTCTTTTTACCTTCACAAAATTGCTAGTTTAGGTGATACCCAAAGGAAGGCAGCCTTCTCCAGAGGTTCATTTCAACTTCATGTGACCCATAGCCTTGAAATGATCCCATGTTTCACCAGAAAGCTTAGTTCTCATAACTTCGCATAGGGTGCATTTCTAGGTGACAATAGAGATCATTTCCATCACCTATCTTGGCTCATCCTTGTCCTGCACTTAGTGGGGGAAAGGGGTTAGATAGCCTTGTCCTAGTTTTGGCATTTGATGATTGTCCCTTTAGCTAGTTGTCCACCTTCCATATATATCGACTGAGATTGAGATGTGGATGACCTACTATAGGTTGACTTGCATGTTCCTTACTATTCTTTTGCATTTTTTTCTTTTCGTTTTTCTTCATGTGATTGCATGTGTGTAATGTGATCCCTCGTGCTATTTCGTTTAATGTATCTCTCTCTCTCATTGCATTCCTCTATATGTACCTACATTCTTCTCTATATTGTAAACATTTTGTCCTTTTTTGCTTGTCTTGTGTTTTCATTTTGGGGATGATGCAAGGTGTTGAGATATTAAGGTCTCTTCCATGTTGACTTGAAAATATTTTTCTTTGTTTTCTCTCTTTGTGTGTCATTATTATAGTTCTATGAGTATTTGGGGAATGATGAAATCTTCATGCTCTATAACAACATTGTAACAAAGACATACTGACCCTGAATCCATAGATCCCTTATGTAGTTTTTGGGGCAACCCCTCCCTCCTTTTTCATGGCATAGATTTATTCTAGAAACATATGACTTGTCATAGGTTTTTCTAAGGAAAGCTCTCATGTCTTAGGAGTAAACATTGGCTACTTTAAAGCAATTTCTCATAGCAATGGTGTTAGCAACCACTTTAAAGTGGGGGCATATATCAATAATATCTTTTGACATTTTTCATGTTTCATGGTGCGATTTTTTTTTCTTCTTGTGATGCATCATTTTCTTGGTCGTTTTATTGGATTTGATGTCCTCCAAGAGTGTGATATTTTTTAGCATACAAATTTCTTCTTAGTGGTGATGTGACAAATTGCATTCCCTAAGTTGCAAATATTTTACACTTGATTTGTCCTCTCTTGGAGAAATTAGGCATGATGTTCCCTAAGAAGAAGACCTTACACAAGTGAAGAAAAATCCCTTTGAACAAAAACCTATACATAATGTTCATAAGTGTTTGTCATAACACAAATTTCTAACCTTATGAAGCTCAAAATCCTAATTCAAGGCCACCTAGCATAACACACCTTGCTTTCCTATAGATCCTTTCCATGTGCATAGGTTCTTAGCATAAAACGCCTTGTTAAGCATGATATAGGAATGTGAGTGGCACCCTATTAGAGTTATCAAAGGGATATCTTTGGTATGGAAAGTACAGTCTGACACAAAGGAATGACTTTCTCACTAAGCCACCTTCCTGGAGGGATACTCACCTAGTGGATGGCCTGAGGTTCCACTTCCCTAGAGTGAGCATGCACACCATTTGTACAGTGGACATCAAGTTTTTCTTGTGAATGTTCTTTGGAAAAATAACTAAGATGTGTTCCATATTTTGTTGGACAATCGAGGCTTAATTTTCCTCCCTTTTCTTTTTGGTCTTTAATAGTGTATGATTGTGAATCTTTTTCATTCTTGCATACATAAGTTTCTTGAATGTCTACTTTATTGCAAGTGTGACATGGGTTCCTACTCTCACTAAAGTGGGGGAAAAATTTAGTGACAAAAAAAGTATCCATTTTTCCTTAGTTTGGGAATGAATAACTAATAAATTAAAATGAACTTAATGTTTCCTTGATTTAGTGTTGTAATGTTTTTTACACATTCACATTAAGTCTAGGGACCTTTTTAATAAATGGTGCCTTATTTTGATTGTTGTAAAGTGTATTTTTATACTTTCACACTAATCTAGGGCTTTATTAATTATTTGAGGTTTAATTTTCCTTAATTGTCCCCTTTAATTCAAATCCAAGCCTAATTAATTATGAATTCTGAGGGATGAAACCCAACATTCATAAATGATATTACACAACACTTAATTTTAGAAGCTGTGTGTCCTAGGTTAGTGACCTAGGACCCATTCACCACCTAGTGAATGGGTCCTCACTAGGTCCTAAGACCCTATTTTTACATTTCACTATCCCTAAAGTGTGTCTTAGCTAAGTGAGCTAGGACTCATTTTCCATATGGCGAATGGGTCCTCACTTAGACCTAGGACCCCCATTGGGATATGTTTTTGGTAGTATTTTAATGATTTCAAATCCTAGATTTGGCGTCAGCTTGTGATATTTGAATTTGAGGATTTAATCTTAAGATATGTATAAATATAAGGTTATTTCATTATGTTTCACCTAGAATTTTTAAGAAAGCAACCTAGATCTTCATAAGCAATCAAGTGTACTTTCACAAGAGAATTTCTAAGGAATTCAAGGGTAGATTATTGAAGGATTTTATTGTAGCAATCAAGATTCAGTTCATCATGCATGTTGTTGAGCTAATGTGCTGATGTAGCATTGAAGATCCTATTCAAGCATTGTTTCAAATCAAGTTTCATTATCAAGATCTACATTCATTGAGGCCACTTCATGCAAGATTGATGAATTGTACTCTAAGGTTTCAACTAAGGTTTGGTGAGGTGTTACATTTTGTTTTTATTCATCATTCCTTTCATCAATCTTTCATTTCAAGATTCAATTACCAAAATGGGGTTTGACCAAGGCAAACCCCTATTCCCTAACAATCAACATTTTTCTTCTCCTTTGATGTGTGATTGTAGGTTTTAGGTTGAAGATCTATTGAAGAACAAAAGTCGTCAAAGTTGCAAAGTTGTCAAAGTTGTCACCTTTCTTGCAAAATCATGAAAACTAAGCTAAAAATATTATTTTTGGGTTTCCAATAGTCTTTGAATAGGATATGGAAGTGCAGAGATTAAATAAAAAAACCTAGAAATTGATTTTCTACAACTCTAGATAGGAATCATTCACCATAGGGCGAAGGAGTCCTTAGTAAGGTCCAAAAAAGCACTTTTTACAAGAGGTACACAACATTTGACCCTTTTAAAACCTACTTTTTGATTGGTATATTAGTTAGGTTTTTTTTTATATTCATTTATGCCTTATAGCCCTCATAATTGAATGAAATACAAGTGAAATTAGGTTCATCATTTTGTTAATTCATTTTGGTGAACCTCTTTTCCTTTGATTCAGATTGATTAAATCAAATATAGATCTATGATTGGTGGATTGCTATATCTAACTGCTACTAGATCAGATATCATGAATGTAGTTTGTCTTATGTTTAGATTTCAAGATCCTTAAAAAACACATGTTGCAATAGTATAGAGGATATTCAAATATTTAAGAGGCACTCTAGATTATGGATTGTGGTATCCTAAGGACACTAATTTCATATTTAGTGTTTATACAGATGCGGATTGGGTTAATTGTGTTGATGACATAAAAAAGTACAAGTGGTGGTGCATTCTTTCTTGGATGTAGATTGGTGTCATGGTTAAATAAGAAGCAATATTCAATTTCCTTATCCACTATATAGGCTAAGTGTATTGTAGCAACATCATGTTGTACACAAGTTTTTCAGATGAGACATACATTGAGGGATGTCAAAGTAGTACATGATAAGCCTAAATCTATCTTTTGTGATCTAATACAAGTTCAATTAACATTTCAAAGAATCCATTGATGCATTCAAGGAAAAAACATATATCAATTAGGTATCATTTTCTGAGAGAGAAGGTTATGGAGAATGAGGTAAAGCTTGAATATGTTCCTACAAAGGATCATATTTCTAACATATTTACTTAGGATCTTCCTAAGAATACTTTTGAGTATATTCAAGAGAAGTTGGGGGTTTTTCCCCTCCTTCCTTGAACTATATGCATATGGAGATGCAACAATCTAGTGGATCTAAGGATTCATCTCTTCTCTAGACTAATGTTGGTGGCTACCTCTTAGGGGGAGTAGGCAGTGTCATGTGGTGTCATTGTGCAAAGTTATTGATTTGGTTGGGTGTAATCATAAGGGGGGAGTATTCAAAGCAAGTATCTTGGTTTAGTGTCAAAGGAGAGAACAATGCAAAACATTTTATCCTTTTCAATTGATGTCAAAAGGGGAGAAAGTATCATGTGATTTTTTTTATCTATTCAAGGGAGAAAATAAAGGAAATTTTAAGAGAGTGTGTTCAAAATTTGTTATGTTGTCTTTGATGTTTTTTCACATCTTATGTTGCCATCAATGACAAAGAGGGAAATTGTTGAAAGTATGAAAGTTTTGTCATTGATGTCAACTATGTGTTAAGAAATATTGTTGCATGATGAAGATGTCGAGGATATTGAGAAAATTATGAAAAATAGGAAAACATGTTATAGATTGTGCATGTGTAGTTGAAATATTGAGGAATTTTTTTGAGTATATGGAGATATCTTTATATTGCAATGTCTATAGATGAGTTGTAATGAACTAATGAGTTGAGATGATGTCTTTGGTACTTCGTTTCCAAGTTCCTTTGAGAAAATTTGATAAATAGAGAAAATAGTGTTGTGCAAGTGTTCAGAGCATGCTCCATGATGTGCTGATGTTTCTTCTGTGTTGATGCTATGCTTGTGTAGATCTAATATGTTATTCAAGGTTACTAGAGGTTGTTATATTTAGAATTTGGGTTTTTGGATCATTGTACAAAGTGAGATATTTTCACTAGTATGTGAACCATTTTTTCAGTGATTTCTTATGTGGCCTAGGAGAAATGTATTTACTCCAAATTTCTCTACAGTTTGGCTTTAGGTTTTGTGGATTTGGGAAGTTGTTTATAATGTTTGTATCTTTCATAATTCAAGGTTTCACCTGATTTGGTATAGTATAGTGTGGGTTTCATGTGCCAGTGTGTGAATAAGGTTTACTAGATGTTTTGAGTTGGATTATTTGTATAATGAAGTCTTTGTTGGATATCAGGAGGTTTGAGGATTATTCTAGATCATTTTTAAGTGAATTTTGTTGTCTAGAAGTTTTAGATTGATTTAAGGAAGCATGTACTTAAAGTTTTATGGTTTTTAGCATGATTATTTGTTGACGTTGTGTTAGCACTACATGTGAAGTTTATGAAATCATGTTGAGGTGTATTAGGATTAATTTGGCTCCTAATTAGGGATTTATATGGGCCTCCTTCATTCCTATCCATTGCAAGAATGTTTAGGTGCCAACCTAATTTTAATTTGTAAGTGTAACAAATAGTTGTTGACCTTGGAGAAGGTTTTCAAGGTTGAGGTGCATATAAATAAGAGTGGTGTTGTTGTGAGATGTAATAGGGAGGGAAGATAGATGTGAGATCAATGTGAGAGATGTGTGTGATGTGAATTTGAGCAAAGTAGTGCAAAATTTAGAGTATTGGATTCTTGAAGGCAGTGAGCTGAAGGTGTCAAAAATATTTCATACAAGGCCATGAAAGTGTTGGAGCATTTGTGGTGGATTCCTTGTTGCATTAAGAAGTTGTTCTCTATGCAAAATTTCTCTTCTATCTTGTTTTATTTATTTCTATGATAGTGAGCCCTAGTTGTGAGCCTTTTTGGATAATGTGTTCTATTTTAGCAATGAGCCCTTTTACCAATTTTGCAATTACTTATATTGTGAGCTAATCCTCATCGTGGTTTTCCATCATTTTGTTTTCCACATAAATATAATTTTCTCTTGTGTGTGATGTTATTTTAGATTCTATTATTTTCACTTCATATTTAATCACTTTAACAAAATAAGGGTTTAATGAATGCATGAGGTTCTGATTACTATTAAGGATTTTGATGTTTTAATTTTCTACAACTGATTCACCCCCATCCTATCAGTTGTATTTTTCATTCAACAAATTATATCTAAAGTATGTTAAATTGAAGTTTCAAGTGAGATAGTGCTCCAAAAGTTTATTTTTCAAAATGTTAGAGTGATACAAATAGTTTCAGATGCTTAATTTTCATCAAAAGAAGTGTTTGAATACTTGAGCCAGTAGAAGACTGTGAAGTTAAATTGTATAAGTTTTTGTGGACACTTCACATGTCTCATAGTGCTATGGTATGAAGCGCGCATGAATATCTTTCTTGCTTCCAATACCGCATAACTATTTCAAGTCATTTTGTGAAGTTATTCTTATTGTTGAGCTCAACTAAGGTATGTTGATGGTGTGCAACACTAATTCAAGATTGAGAGTAGTTTATGGAGTGATTAAAGATTCTATATCAGTCATTCCAACTCATTTGGAAGAATTTTTTTTTTTTTTTATCACTCTTGTGTACCACAAATAGATATGAAGGTCGACATGCTACATGTTACATGTTTTCTTATCTATAGTGAACCTAATTTGAATTTGTAAAGTATGCAAATGTTGTTTATATAAGATTAATGATGTGAAGACTATTTTGGGACTAGGTTAAGCATATGTTGGGATCCACATGGTGCTTTCCTCTTCATGGTGTTGTGTGTAGTCTTTTGGTTCTTTCCCTCTACACATTTCATGTTGTTTTCTTATCCCTAACAGAATTACAAATGTAGTATTTTTGTTGTTATAGGACAACATATGAAATTTAATCAATGTAATATCAAGTATAAATTGTAAACCTATTTGATCTAGGATGTTTCATGATGATGATTGTGTAAGTGATTGAAATAGAAAGAGTAGTTGTGGTAGATCATGTTTTCTTTTATTTTGATCATATCCTTGTGACATAAGGCATGTAAATAAGTATACTTAATTTTTTATTGGAGGTAGTGAGCCAAAAGTAATAACTTCTTAATTTCTAAAAGAAGTGAGCTAGTAGGAAAATGAGAAGATATTTGAAGATTCTACAGAGTAGATTGCAATCATCAAAAGAGAGTGAGCTTAATTATCAATTTCATATAGTGGAAGGACTATAATTATAGAATTATTCCTAATTTTGTGCTTAGATTAGGGAGTTGTAGCTTCCTTTGATGTAACTCTAAAAATATAATCAGGAAGTTGTAGCTTCCTTGGGTTATAGCCCTAAAAAAAAGTTGTAAATGTTGGTCATTTTGTGAGGATAAATTAGGATAGTAGCTCCTAGCTTCTTTTCTAACCATGGTTTTTCCCTATGGGTTTTTCCACATATATTTGTTGTTTTGTTGTGAATTTTCTTCATATTTCATGTTCTTGGTTATGTAATAGAGTTTATAGTATCTATTTTTTCTAGAAGGTTTTAAATTTGATAGAATATTGATTCACCCCCCTCTTAATATTTCGATCTGCTCAAAAATTGGTATTAAATTTAATTTCCTTAGAATAATTCTAATAGCTTAAGGAATATATGAGATGGCACCAGAAGGGTCTCACAAGGCTCCTAGGTTTGATGGGATTTTTTTTCTTTCTAGCAATTCAAGATGGAAACCTATATGACCTCTTTGATAGAGATTAAATCCTATGAGAATAATGGAAAGGATAAGAATTTTGTCTTGATTGGGCTAGAAAAAATTTCTAATGCATTGCAAGTCAATAAAGGAGGTATGAGAAAAACTTAGTGGTATCTATTAAGGAGACATTAAAGTAAAACAAGCCAATTTGTAGATATATAGAGGCAAGTTTGAGAACCTAAAAATGTTAAAGGATGAAAATATTGTAGGATATTTTCTCTGGGTAGATGATGTGGCCAATGCAATCAGAGGACTTTGTGAAGAACTAGAAGAATCAATGGTGGTTAAAAATTTATTGAAATCTCTTCCTAAAGCTTATAATCCTAAAGTATCTTCTATTGAAGAAGCTAGAGATTTAGATAAATTTTCAATGGATCAATTATATGGTGATCTCACTACCTATGAAATGAGAGAATTTGACAAAGAAGCTCCAAAGAAGGAAGCAATATTCAAAGACAATAAGAAGGATAAGTATGAAGCATCCTATTAGAGTAGTGACACTAATGAATAAGAAGAAAAATTTGTAAGGAAGTTGAAGAGGGGTACTAAAAAGTACAAAGTTAAGCTACCTTTCAAATATTTTAAGTGTGGAAAGATTGGTCATTTTTCTTCTAAATGTCCCTTAAAATATTCTAAAAAGATAAACAAGTTTTCTATAAGAAATAAGTTTAAAAAGAGTCTCTACTCCAAGGAAGATTCTTTCTCTTTAAAGGATCAGGAATCTAGTGGTTCGAATAATGAGGATGAAATACTATTCATGGCTACTAAGAAGACTGAAGATGAAACTAAAGATTCAAGGTTTGTATGGAATACTTTTCACAAAAAAGATGAGGAAAACTCATGGATGATTGATAGTGGTTGTTCCAACCACATGATATGGGATAGGAGAAATTTTATGAACCTTGTGAAGTGGAATGGAGGCATAATCAATCTTGGAGATGATACTTTAGTAAAGATCTATGGAAAAGGTATAATAAGTATTGATATAAAGAACAAGAAAAAATATGGTATTTATGTTAAAGGTCTCAGGAATAATCCTCATAGTGTGAGTTAGATGTGCAACAAAGGATACAATCTCATACTCAATGAAAGAGGATATGAAATCAAAAAAGGACAGTCTAGAAAATTGGTGGTAGAAGGATCTAGGACTAATGGTGACTTATACATTCTAAAGGATGTTAATGGGAGAAGTTGTCTTCTAGGAAAAACAAGTGAAGGTTGGATTTGGCATAGGAGAATGGGGTACATCAATTTTGACAATCTTGTGAAGATTAGTTCATCACATGCAGTAAGAGATATGCCCAAGATAGTCAAGCTTGTAAGCACTTTGTGCAAGGAATGTCAGTTTAGAAAGTAGATAGGGATAAGATTCAAGTTCAAAGAGTATTTTCCTTCTAGACCATTGGAGCTAATTCATATGGATTTTTGTAGACCTACCATAATAGAGTCTTCAAGGAGAAAGGTATTGCACATGTTTTATTGATGATTTATTGACAATGACATGGGTTGCATTCTTAAAAGATATATCTGAAGCTTTTAGTAGATTCAAGATTTTAAAATCAATGGTTGATAATGAAGTGAATGCTAAACTCAAGTTTTTGAGGTCTAATAGAGAAGGTGAGTTCACATCAAATGATTTTAATGATTTTTGTGAAGAACATGTAATAAAGAGGCATCTATCTTCTTCTAGAACTCCTTAGCAGAAAGGGGTAGTGGAAAGAAAAAATGTGATTGTTCAAGAGATGGAGAGGAATATGTTGAAGGAAGAAATATGCTTGATGTTTATTGAAAAGAGGTAGTTCATACTATAGTCTATATTATCAATAGAGGATTATTAAGGGTGAATAGTACTAAGACCTAATATGAGTTATGGCATGGAAGACCAACAACTGATAGGTATTTTATAATCTTTGGCAGTAAATTTTACATCAAATGAGGTGAAGATGTTTTGGGTATGTTTGATTCAAGAGCTGATGAAGGTATTTTTCTTGGATATTCAACTCAAGGTAAAGCATATAGTTGCTACAACAAAATATTGGGAAAGATAGTTGAAAGTAACAATGTTAAGGTTGATGAAGATTTACATCAAAATACATATGAAATTGAGGACTACGGATCTAATGCACCTCTCTTCTTTGAAGAAGAATAAGTTGAAGAAAAAGAAGAAATAGTAGAAAAACATAGTAAGACTCCTGCCAAGTATGTTTGAAAGAATCATTTAAAAGATCAAATCATTGGAGATAATAATGAAGGACTATAGACTAGAAGAAGGCTTGCAAGGACAAACAAACAAGTAAATATTTTTTTATTATCAAAGATAGAACAAAAAAAAATTGTTGGTGCTATCAAGGATGAAGGATGGATATAAGAAATGGAAGAGTAATTGAATTGGATTGAGAAGAATCGAACTTGGGAATTGGTTCCAGGGCTTGTGAAAAGGAATGTGATAGGAAAAAAGTGGGCATTTAGGAGTAAGTTGAATTAATATGGAGAAGTTGTAAGAAACAAAGCAAGAATGGTATGTAAAGGATATTCACAAGTAGAACGAATGGATTTCAAGGAGAAATTTTCTCTAGTAGCAAGAATAGAAGTAAGAAGAATGTTTCTTTCCTTTTCAACCCACAAGGATTTCAAAGTATATAAGATGGATGTCAAATCAACTCTCCTAAATGGAAATTTGGAAGAATAATTCTACATAGAGCATCCTGATGGATTCCAATTATTAGTAGACCCAAACATGTGTAGAATAAAAAAGGCATTGTATGGTCTCAAACGAGCTCCTAGGGATTGGTATGCAAGGTTGGACAAGTTCTTGATTTAGTAAGGTTTCATGAAAGGTGCCACATAGCAATCTATACTTCAAGATTGAGGATGAAATGGTGCAGGAGCACCCAAGCTCTTCAAGGAACACTTCAAGAGACATGAGCATGCAGGGGTCATGAAGACCTATCAAGGAACTCAGAACATTAATTATGACATTTTGAAGCCTATAATGGCTTTTGAAATGGTTAAAAACATTAAAGGAGTCAAATGTCCTAAGGGTCTTGATAAGGACCATAGGACCGAAATGCATTGTAATTGGACAAATAATGTCCTAAGAGTCTACATAGGTTTTTAGTGTTTTAATTAGGTTCATTAAGGTTGAATAGTGAAATGAAATAATTTTTAGAAGGTTTTAGTTCATAGGAGCTAATAAATTTCAAGTTGGAGAATTCAAATTTTCAAAATCCAACATTGGGCGGGAAAGTAGTTTTTTGATGTTTTAATCACTTTAATGTAAACTAATCAATACAAAATGGTTTGAGAAGTTGGGGAAAGGTTATTCAAGGCCATAGAAGTCATTTTTATGGAGGTTGGGTTGCTGGTACGGATTTTGTATGGACTGCTACAGGAAAAAGCAAAAAAACAGCAATTTCTTGCATTTTTCTTATGCTCTTTTGATGATTTATTGATTTCTATTGAAGATTTGTTTAGTAGGATGGTTTAGGGACTTGTATCAAATTGTTTTGAAGTCATTTGAATGTCCTGAAAGAAACAACAATCAATTCTTTGTATATTATTGCTGACTATCCTCAAGAAAGTGCTGAGTTTTCACTAATTTTGAGGTTTTTCATGGATGTTTGATCCATTTCATGAGGAAATGATGCTGTAACTTGTGAAATGGATCTATTCTAACATGTATAATACAAACCTAACAAACTAATGTGTAGGAAGGAGAAATATTAAGGTGTAAACCAAGATTGGACAATGCAAAGTGCATGAGGATGGGGGCTAAGGTATAGCAGCAGGAGATCTGCCTTAATAAGGGGCAAGTTTTTGAGTTTGGATTGATTTATTATGTTGAACTAATGGTGAAAAGTCAAGGATTAGGATCTGGAAGTGTTTGGAAGGCCAATATCCAAGAAGCCCTAGTTTTGAGGCAATTTAGTGAGTTTTTTGTGTTTGAGGGTGTCAAGGGTGTCATAGGTGCCTAAAAACCTAAAAATCTTGAGTAGGGTTGCTTTGAAAAAGAGGGCTAATTTGGCCTAGTTTTTGTGGAAACGGTAGGATTTGGGAAGTCTGATCCAAAATAAGTGCCATCAAGGTCTGGGTATGTTGTGTAGGGTCATAAACCACATCTAAAACAATCATTATTTTGGTAAGTCGTTTGGGGAAGTTGTGAGTAAAGTTAAAAAAACCACCGCAGGAGGCCTAGTTGGGCTAGAAGCCTAGTCAAGGTGCAAAAAGTGAGTTTGTTTTTAAGTCGGAGGTTTGGGGCTTGAAACCATTCAAGAAAAGTTTGTTTGAGTCTTTTAAAATCTTCCCAAGGGTTTGGGTCCATAAGTGAAGGTTTAAAGTCATAAGTGTAACTTTGAGGCTTATCTCTTGCAGGGTGCCTAGAAGAGGGTTTGAGATTGCTTCTTTGAAATACTTGAAATCATTGTGTGTTTCCAAAAGTCCCATAGCCTCTACATCATGAAAGAATCTTAATAGTTTTTATATATGTTAATGAAGTAATATTTGGTGGAAATAATGAAATGTGTAAGATGTTTGTTGAAGAAATGTAGAAGGAATTTTAAATGTCTATGATGGGTGATTTATCCTTCTTTCTTGGTCTTCAAATTTCTCAAATAGATTATGATATCTTTATTTCTCAATAAAATTATGTCAAATATATGCTAAATAAGTTTGGTATGTAATATTGAAAAGCTTTGAGTACTGCTATGGTAACTATTTGTCATTTGAGCAAAGATGATGAGTCTCCCATGGCTGACAAAACTCTATATACATCTATGATTAGAATCATGTTGTACTTAACTACTTCAAGACCTGATATTATGCATGTGATGTTTGATTTCAATATTTTAAGCTAATCCTGAGGAAACTCATGTGAAGGAACTCAAGATAATATTTAGATATTTGAAGAGCACTCTGAATTATGGATTATGGTATCCAAAAGGTAATGAATTTGATTTGAGTGCATACACTAATGTTGATTGGGTTGGTTATGTTGATGATAGAAGGAGTAAACGTGCTAGTGATTTCCTTTTAGGACTTAGGTTGGTCTCATGGCATAGTAAGAAGCAAGATTCAGTATCTTTATCAACAATAGAAGAAAAGTATATTTTTGTAGCATCTTGTTGTACTCAAGTGTTATAGATGAAACAAACATTGAAGGATATCAAGATAAAGTATAAAGAGCCCATTCCTATTCTATGTGATATTACAAGTACAATAAATATTTCAAAGAATCCATTGATGCATTCTAGAACCAATCACATATTAATCAAGCATCACTTTATGAGAGATAAGGTTGTAGATAAAGAAGTGAATTTGGAGTATGTATCTACAAAGGATGAAGTTGCAGAAATTTTCACAAAGGCACTTGCAAAGGATATATTTGAATATCTTAGAAAAAATTTAGGGGTAATTATACCCCTTTCTTTCTAGATACATAGTTGGTGCATCTATCCATGGGGATTAATTCAAGTCATATATTTATTCCTAGAATGATGGGGGCTAACTCTTAGGGGGATCAAGTAGTGGTTGTTATTGATAATGGGAGTCTATATATTGTTTGAAGAGGGAGATAAAAGTCCATTTTCCCTTTTCCCTTGATGTCAAAGGGGAGATATTATGCACCAAAGGTGGAGAGTCTATTGGTTTTTCCATCAATAACAAAGGGGGAGATTGTTATAGTTTGGTTGTCAGTGATGTCAAAAGTTCTATGAAGAGTGTTGTAGTTTGGTCATTTCGTTACCATAGTCTCTAATAAATGCTCCACATTTCTCTGCTGACAATGTCTTACTCTTGCGGTTTGGAGGATCATTTTTTTTTGTGTCAAGGCATGTGTGATCCATGTTTCAAATCATTCAAGTTACTAGAAAGGTGTTTTTGTGAGTGGTAGATTGAAGATTGTGTTGATTCTATAAGGATTTTATTAGTGGTGTAAAGGATGGATCTGCACATCTCTACATTTAAAGATATGGTTGTGTGTGTCAAAAGTTAAGTTCATTGAGATGTGCAGATGTTATATCCAAATTTTAATGTCAATAATCCTTCCCTAGAGAAAATTAGAAGTGACAGAGTACCAGACTATGTTAGAGCAATGCAAAGTGGCTCAAAAGACTTGTTGAAATAATCCACATTTCATTGCACATGGAGTTCTAGTCAAGCAGTTTTGAGGACAAACTAAATGATGTCTAAAGTATGTTATATTAAAGTTTGAAGTGATCTAACACACCACAAGTTTCTTTTCAAATTTTCAAAGTGATCTAGTTGGTTTTGGATGCTTAATATTCATCTGAACAAGTGTTTGAATATGTGTGCTAGCAGAAGGTTGTGAAGTTCGGTTGTATGAGTTTGTGTGGATAGTCCACATACTTCATAGTTTCTTGGTATGAATCACATGAATATATTTCTTTCTTCTAGTACCATATAGGTGTTTCAAGTCATTTTATGAAGTTATGCTTATTGTTTAGGATGAATAAGGTATGTTGATGGTGTGTGGCACTAATTCATGATTGAGAAAATTTTAAGGAGTGATTGAGTATGTTGTATGGGTCATGATAACTCATTTGGAAGAAATGAAAATAAATTTTTATCACTCTTTTGTACCACAAATGGATATGAAGGTTGACATGCTATATGTTACATGTTTTCTTGTCTATGGCTGACCTAATTTGTATTTTCAAAGCATGTGGATGTTGTTTATAGAAGATAAAAAATTTGAAGACTATTTTGGGACTAGGTTAAACATGTGTTGGGATCCGCAAGGTTTTCTCCTCTTCTGGGTGTTGCATGTAGTCTTTTGGGTCTTTCCTTATACATGTTTCATGTTGTTTGTTTTATCCCTGGAAGACTTACAAATGTAATTTTTTATTGTTGTAGGCCAACATGTGAAATTTAATCAATGTGAGACAATGTATAAATTGTAAACCTAGTTAATCTAGGGTGTGGCATGATGATGATTGTGTAGGTGACTGAAAGAGAAAGAGCAATTGTAGTAGATCCTAGATGATTTCATTTTGATCATATCCTTGTGATAGAAGGTATGTGAAGAAGTATGCTTAAATTTTTGTTGGAGGTAGTGAGGAAAAGGTAATAACTTCTTAATTGTTGAAAGCAATGAGCTAGTAGGAAATTGAGAAGACATTTGGAGATTCTACAAAGAAGAATTATAATCTGTGAATGGGTGAAAATATATGTTATAAAATGAGCAATGAACAAAAGAGTGCAAGAAAAAAAAGATTAAAAACCTACACCTCAAGATTAGATAAATGATTAGCTTAACAAAACAAAATGGAAAATTTCACCTTGTTGAGTTGTTCTTTGGTTGGCCCTTGATTTGTGACGTTGTATGCTCCTTGGATGTCAAATAGGTGAGGATGCAAGATGGTTGGAGTTGTATGATAATGGATGCAAATGCTAAGATGTGAGAATATGGCTAAGTGTGGCTTCAAATGATAAATTTGCAAGAGTTTGGCTATGTCATGCAAAACTCCCCCAAATGAGAGAAAAGAGGGGGTATTTATAGAGAATTTTGAATTCTCTAGAGAAATGGATGGTTGAGATTAAACCAACAAGGCCAAGATGTAGGGCTATGGTGATTTGAAGACTCACAATCCCTCACATCTTGACATGTGGAATGTGAAGTGGAAGGAGGGTACATGAGGTGGAAGAAGGACAAGTACTTTGCAAGTATCTTGGGAGATGAGAAGATTTCGTGGAGGAATAAAAAGTGAATTTAAAATTCACATGATTGGGGAATCTTGTGGATAAGACAAGGTTCCAAAGAGAGAGGTAGAAAGTACCTTGGATAAGACAAGGTGCCTAAAAAGGTAAGTACTTGTCACATGTGACTTGATGTGACAAGTCAAAGATCATATGGGGAAGAGAAAAGGGATTTTAATATTCCTTGGAAGGATAAAAAGAAAAAAAATTCCTTGGGAGGTTGATTAGGCTAGTTAATGAAGGATTAGAGGAGGATTAGGTGGCTAAGAGAGATTAGAGGTCAACTTGCAAAATTTGGAGGATGTGACACATCCTAATCAAGGATTAGGCATGTGCACATATCTAATGATGAGATTAGAAGATGGATTAGGATTAGATAAAAATGATGGAGGATGTGACATATGTGGAATTAATTTGATGAAAGGGGTAAGGTATTTAATTATTTAAGTATATACCTTAGGTATTAATTAAATAATAGTGATATTACTTAATTAATACGGATAAGGGGATGTTTAGATGAAAAGGGATAAATTTGGATAAATTAAGTGTCCAAATTTAGGTGTCTACATTTTTCCCCTCTTTGAGATGGTGTTACGAAGTAGCATCATTTCAAAGAATATTAAAAAATAGAACTCAAAAGAAGATGGTTAGATTGGGAAGAAAGATGATGGGGGTGGAGATGAAGGTTAGGGATGAACGAATATTCTGGGGGTGAATATGAAGGTTAGGGATGAACGATGCCCCCTCGAGAGGACATGCAGGTTGAAGAGAACATGAGTGTGCTCTCAAAATGAATGAGATGATGAGAAGTTTGATGAGGAAGATTGTGCAAAGTGATGGGTAAGAAGGATGAAAAGGTGGCAGGAGATTGGGAAGCAATGGATGCAAGGATGAAGGTGATGTTTCCCCAATCAAGCTACAAGCCAAAGTGGGTTGATGATGTATGGAGTGTTGTTTGATGAGGGAATGATATATCCTGAAACAACACAAAAGGATAGGGAAGGATACATTCTAATGATGATGATGAAAGTGTTGTTGATGAGGGAAGGATATATCCCAAAACAACACAAGGATAGGGAAGGATACATCCTAAGGATGAGGATGATTAAAGAGATGATGATAAGAGATCAGATGGATAGGGGAGGGAGATTGATGAAGGATGAATGCATGGGTGGGGAAGATGAAATACAATCCTAATGTAATTTTTCCATCCTTGGAGCACTTATTTTTACTATAGCATAAGACACAAGATGCCAGGGTATGAAGAACCAAGGCGGATTAGTGTCTAATGCATAAAACAAACGTTATAGACAAGAAGGCTATTCCAACACCCCAAAGCCATGAAGACCTTGGTCAGGCCAGGAATTAGAATAACCACAAGCACAAGAGGATTCCCCAATGTAACACAAGACTGTAGGATTCTTGGTGGGTACTACACGGGACATCCGATAAGACAACAACAAAGCAAAAATATCAAGATACACCCCTATGTTGACTAGTCAAAGCATACCATGATATGATGGATGAAGGCGACCATGAAAAGTGATGATAGGGAGCTCAAATGATAAACAAAAGCCAAAAGCATCAAAACATCACAATCAATGTCAAACGTCCTTTGCCATCAGATCAAGGGTATGGATGGGATTGATGAGGTCTGTTAGGAAGGATGCATCCTATTGAGACCGATGATGGATACTAAACTAAAAGATTGATATGACACAGGATATTAAAAACTGATTGGATCTGCTGATACAAGTGGATCTCATTTGTTAAGAACTAGCTAGATAAGGGCATAGCTCGACGATGCGACAAAAGAGAGATTATACACAAGACTGACACACCCTAAAGACCTAGGGGCTTGGGGGCTGATCAAAGATTAGCCTTTCCTATGTGAAAGCACAGAGCCCTCGTAGTTTGATTAAAGATGGATGATTGACCATGGATAAAAGAGGGAAGAGGATGATGAAGACTAAAAAAGATAGGAAGGATGAAAGGAGTAGATGGACAGAGTAGAAAGACTGATGATAGATGATAAAGGAGCCCTAGGGTTGGATCAAATGATCAACCTTGCCTACGTGAAAGCATAGGGGCAACGTAGTTCGACAAAAGGCCAAAGATAAATGATGGATAAGGGATGATGAGATGACTAGGATAAGCAGGTAAAATGATGGGACTGATACAATGAGACAAGATAGACCCAGTGGATTGGATAGGAGGATAGTGATCACACAAAGCTTAGGAATGGGATAGTTATCCAAATCATCAACATGAATTGGGAGGATGATATGAGGGAGAGATGAATGATGAAAAAGGATAGGAAATAGAAAAGATGTACAAAAGAAGTAGAAGTGATGATGATAAGGTAGATGACATTGGATTACATGGGAAGTAGCCTATAGCTAGATACCAATGACAAGGGATTACGAGATGAGATGAGGATAAAGATAACGGGATGGATAGATAAAGATAAGGATATGGAAAGATGCTAGAACGAATTGATAAAGGTATTTTTTAGATGGATAGGAAGATAAGGATGGGGAGGTGAAAGGGATCATTTAGATGGATAGGAAGATAAGGATGTGGATATGGAAGGGATTTTTTAGATGGATAGGCTGTCTCCAAGGACTTATTGCACAAATGAAGAAGATGCCCCCACTCTAGATATGTCATGTGTGATGAGGCATGAAGTATGGAAGATAGAAGGATAGACAAATAAGGGAGTGAGATGGATATGGATAGGATGTGTGGATAAGGAAGGGAGACTAATGGTAGCATGATGGGTGGACTATGACGGTATATGAATGTGGATGAGGACTAGGATAGTGTGTAGGTAAAAGGGGATGAATACCAATAGGTGTCCAAAGCATGCATAGATAGGTACCCCTGTCTTTATCAAGATCACAAGAAGGATGGAGGGGTTGGAGATAAATGGGATATGATGATAGGCTGCATAAGGTAGGTGGGATGGAGGAAAATTATGTAGGGGATGTATAACATGAAGATATGTGCGTAGCAGGAAGCATAACAGGAAGCATAGTGGATGGAGGGGATTTATATTAGGAAGTTGCCCCCAAGTGTGAAAAAGGATGGATGGGGATTTATGCATGACACCTATTTTCCAGGTTTTCATCATGGTACTTATCCAACGTGCTTTTTTTCCAAGTTTTCACCATTGGATGAATTATTTCTCTTTACTCTTTTATTTTATTGATTTTTTGTGATTTTTTTATTTTATTCTATTTTATTTGGATTTTTCTAATTTTTTGGATAGCATGTGAAAGGAGATGGATAAGCAGATTTAGAAGACATGTGACAAGGAGATGGATGAAGGAATCAAGCATCAAGTTCCATACAAGGTGTTAAGAGACCATGTTCGAAGTGACTATTGGATATTGGTACAACCATATTAGGATTAATGGATTATGCAAGAGGATGAATTAGAGGGATTTGATGGGGGAGATATGTGGGATAATGGATGGGAGGCTGGAAAGGGTATGGATAGAATGATGGGGTAGGTGTGTGATGGGATGGTGAGTTTAGGACCAACATTGGCACATACAGTGATGGACGTGAAATGATAGGAGTATTAATGGATGGGGAATGTGGGGATAATGGAGGAGATGGGATGGTGAATTTTGGGACATAAGGACCCAAAATAGACTTAGGAGATGAAAGGGGTGTATGATTAGCTTTTGGATTAGCAACTTTGGATGTTCTTACAAATTTTTCATTTGATGGCATTGCATCTTTTTTCTTTGGGATCCACATGGTTTTGATATTTTCTCTGGTGGACCTTTGTGGGCTATGGATTTGATTTTGATTTTGGATTTTATTTTTCTTTTCTTCAAAATGTCATTTAGAGGGGACATGAGGAGCTTTAGATTCATGTGGATCTTTATATTTAGGCACTTTTTCTTTGGCATCCAAAGTTCTTTTACTATCAATGGGATGGGTGTGAGGAGATAGATGATGTGGAGCGATGGAGGTAGGATTATGAGGATTACATGTAGATGGAGGATGTGTAGGTATGTTCCTTTGTTGATCCTGATTAGAGGACATGAGAGTGGGATGTTTATGATGGGAAACATAGATAGGTAGTGGATGGATGAAAGGATGAATAGGACAAGATGGAGGAGGTGATTTTGGGATATAAGGGCCCAAAATAGATGTACTGGGTGGAGGGACATAAGGACCCAAAATGGATGGTGCAAATGAAGGAGGAATGTGGATGGTTGTTTTGAGGTGATACAATGGAGGAGGAGGGATGGCAGCAAATGATCTGGTGGAGTGATGGGAAGAGCCTATATTTCTTGTGGAAGAGGCTTGTTTAGGATGTCTAGAAGTTGTACCAACATCTTTAGATTGTGAGTCCTGAGAAATAGGTCCAAGACCTTACATGAAAAGTTGTTCTTTGACTTGGATGGGCTCTAAAATACCTTGCTCATGAAGGCCTAAACCTTTTCGTTGATAGTTCATTTTCTTGAACATTCAATCCATGATAAGATTTTTGTTATTCTGGAAGAATGATGCGAGTCCATTATTAGGTGGGGGAGGATGGGTGGTATATATGCTTTATTTTTCTTCTGCAAGGAGACCACCATGGAAGAATGTGAGGGTACCAAGGGGATATACAAGCAATGAGGGAATAGTAGGTTTAGGCGACGATGGAGGATCATGAGATGGAGATGATGGGATAGTGGCATCTTGATGGGTGATATCAGGAGAGGGATTAGGGGATATGATAGGATCTAGATTTGTGGTAGTGGGTGATAAGGGCTCATGAGATGGAGTGATTGGATCTTGAGTGACAAGGGGATCATGGGATGGAACAAATGGGAGACTATGATCTTGAGATGGACTAGATGGGATGGTAGAATCTTGATGTGGAGGAGGGGATATTGCATGCTTTGGATCAATCTCTTGGCATGACTTATCGTGTGTGAGAGGGATGATAATGGAGGAATGTTGGATGGACTCCCCTAGTGGGTGAGGTGGACAGATGGGGGATTCATGAAGTTCAAGAGGAGGGATTGCAGTGATACTAGGAGTGGAAGGGGTGGATTGGATTTGTGGATCTGTGATGGATTGGGAGGATCTAGGTGTAGGAGGAGTGGATCAGATTTGGTTATCTTCGATGGGATTTGTAGATGCCAGAGTAGGAGATGGGGGCTCAGTGCATTCAGAGGATGTGATGGTTTCAACGGTTTGAGTGGTGCTAGGGGTGGTAACATGAATGATAGGTGTGGGCTAGAGAGGGGTCTCATCATTAGTGACCATA
Organism: Sequoia sempervirens; assembly: GCA_007258455.2. NCBI lineage: Eukaryota > Viridiplantae > Streptophyta > Pinopsida > Cupressales > Cupressaceae > Sequoia > Sequoia sempervirens. The sequence goes on along the minus strand of VDFB02373365.1, from coordinate 298,531,029 downwards.
GATGATGAATTGGGATGGCATGGTTCCAAGATTTCAAGTGGTGGAGTTGGGTGTGTCTTCTTTTTCATAAGTCCTTGGAGAAATTCAGGAGTGAGAAACTTGCATATTCTAGGTTTAGATGGCGAGGTAGGAGTGGATGAAGGATTGGGATTAGATGGGGGATTAGGGCTATGGATTGGTGGATTAGGACTAGATTGAGGAATAGGATTGGATGGAAGACTAGGAGTAGATGGAGGATTAGGATTGGAGGGAGGGTTAAGGTAAGGATATTGGAATGGTGAATTAGGATTGTAGTAAGGATATTGAGATGGCAGATTATGATGGGAAGATGGGTTGAGATACAAAGACATGGATGATAGATTAGGATAAGAAGATGTGGAAGTTGGATTAGGATAGGTTGATGGGGATGTAGGATTAAGATAAAAAGGTGTGGATGTTGGATTAGGATGAGCAGATTGGTAAGGAGGATTATGATAATGGGACATGGATGGGGGATTGTCATAGGAATACTGGGATGGTAGATTAGGATAAGAGGATGATGTAGATGAAGGATATGACAAATATGTGGACGAGGAATGTATTGGATATCCCTTGTCAAAGGTAGCATAAGTAACATGATTAGGCATGGATGAAGACACAATGGGATATCTCAGAGGAGTAGTTGGATTTTGGAAAGTGGGTGGAGAAATCTTACTAGCAATGACAACATCAAGGGGATCTATGTCATATACCTCTTGATTGACAAGACTTCCATTATTGTTGTTGATGTAATTAGGGTTTCCCTTGACTACTATTGATGGAGGATAAGGATTCATGATGATGAAAGGATAAAGAGGATGGATCAAAGATTTCAGATGGAAACAAACTAAAGCTCAAGTCAGGATTTAGGTCAAGCTCAGATCGGGATTGTATTAAAGCTTAGATTAGGATGATTAGATGATGCAATGAGATTGATTTTGATGATTGGATTTGATTATTAAAGGATGACTATGACATCAAATCTACCTTGAGATGGAAGTAGATTGATTGGGTCGAAGGTGATCAGATAGGGATGTGATTGGATTGGATTAGATAAGATCGACTAATGGATCAGATAAGATGACGAAAGGGATTGTAAACCCTATTTAGATATTACCCTAGGTGACTTAGGATACTGATTGATCAGATTAAAGGATAAATGGATGATTACAACACTGAATCCACCTTGAGATTAAAAATGGATTGATTGGGTTGATGATGATGATTAACTTAGGACAGATGACAATCCTAAGTAGATGTTGATGATGATAATCAATGCAAACACTTAGGTCAATTTGGATAATAACCTGAAATGATGTTTAGGGGATTCAAATGGGGAAAATGATGAAATGGATGATAGAAATGGACAAATGAATACTCAGAACTAGAGGAGGTTCAAAATAGATGAAAGATTACTCAGAATGAGTAAATAGATGATCGAGAGGGATGAACAACTAATCAGAACAAGTAAAAAACTGCTAAGAATGGATGAATGACTCTCATAACGAGGAGATACAAGCTTAAAATGAATGAAAATTTACTCAGAACAAGTGAACGGATGATCAAAATGGATGAACAACTCTCAAAATGGAGAGACGAAGGCTTAGAACGGGTGAACGTTTACTTGGAATGAGTAAATAGATGATTGGAGTGGAGGAACAACTCTCGAAATGGAGAGATGAAGGCTCAAAATGAGTGAACATTTACTCAGAATGAGTAAATGGATGAGTGGAGTGGAAGAATGGCTCTCAAAATGGAGAGACGAAGGTTTGAAATAGGGATACAAGTGATTAGAATGGATGAATGACTCTTAGAAGGACCAAACAAAGGACAAAAAAGGTTGTTTGAAGGGTAGGTCCGCCCCTAGAATAGGTCAGGTCTACCCCTAGAGGGCAGGTATGGCTCTAGAGGAGGGCAAGTATGGCTCTAGAGGAGGGAAAGTATGGCTCTAGAAGGAAAGTATGGCTGCAAAGGAGGGAAAGTATGGCTCTGGAGGAGGGAAAGTATGGCTCTGCAGGAGGTAAAGTATGGCTTTGGAGAAGGGAAAGTATGGCTCTGAAGGAGGGAAAGTACAACTCTGAAGAGCAAGTATGGCTCTGGAGGAGGGAAATTATGGCTTCGAAGGAGGGAAAGTATGGCTCCAAAGAAGGGAAAGTATGGCTCTGGAGAAGGGAAAGTATGGCTCCGAAGGAGGGAAAGTATGGCTCTGGAGGAGGGAAAGTATGGCTTTGGAGAAGGGAAAGTATGGCTCCAAAGAAGGGAAAATATGGCTCCAGAGGGCAAGCATGGCTCTGGAGGAGGGAAAGTATGGCTCCGGAGGGCAAGTATGGCTCTAGAGGAGGGAAAGTATAGCTCTGGAGGAGGGAAAGTATGGCTCTGGAGAAGGGAAAGTATGGCTCCAAAGGAGGGCAAGTATGGATCCAGAGGAGGGAAAGTATGGCTCTAGAGGAGGGCAAGTGTGTGCCATAAATGTGAACAGGTGAAAATATATGTTAGAAAATGAGCAGCAATCAAAAGAGTGCAAGAAAAAAAAGATTAACACCCTACACCTCAAGATTGGGAAAATGATTAGCTTAACAAAACAGAATGGAAAATTTCACCTTGTCAAGTTATTCTTTGGTTGGCCCTTGATTCATGACATTGTATGCTCCTTGGATGTCAAATAGGTGAGGATGCAAGATGGTTGGAGTTGTATGATAATGGATGAAAATGCTAAGATGTGAGAATATGGCTAAGTGTGGCTTCAAATGATAAAACTGTAAGAGTCTGGCTATGTCATGTAAAACTCCCCCAAATGAGAGAAAAGAGGGGGTATTTATAAAGAATTTTGAATTCTCTAGAGAAATGGATGGTTGAGATTAAACCAACAAGGCCAAGATGTAGGGCTATGGTGAGTTGAGGACTCACAAGCCCTCACATCTTGACATGTGGAATGTGAAGTGGCTTGAAAATGGTGATGTGCAAATGAGGTGGAAGGAGGGTACATAAGGTGGAAGAAGGACAAGTACTTTAAAAGTACCTTGGGAGATGAGAAGATTTCGTGGAGGAATAAAAAGTGAATTTAAAATTCACATGATTGGGGAATCTTGTGGATAAGACAAGGTTCCAAAGGGAGAGGTAGAAAGTACCTTGGATAAGACAAGGTTCCTAAAAAGGTAAGTACTTATCACATGTGACTTGATGTGACAAGTCAAAGATTCTAGAAGATGCATGGGAAAAGGGGAAGAGTTCGCATGTGACTTGATGTGACAAGTCAAAGATCACATGAGGAAGAGAAAAAAAAATTAATATTCCTTGGAAGGATAAAAAGAATTAAAAATTCCTTGGGAGGTTGATTAGGCTAGTTAATGAAGGATTAGAGGAGGGTTAGGTGGCTAAGAGAGATTAGAGGTCAACTTGCAAAAGTTGGAGGATGTTACACATCCTAATCAAGGATTAGGCATGTGCACATTTCTAATGATGAGATTAGAAGATGGATTGGGATTAGATAAAAATGATGGAGGATGTGATATATGAGGAATTAAATAGAAGTCATATTTATTTAATTCATTTGATGAAAGGGGGAAGGTATTTAATTATTTAACTAGATACCTTAGGTATTGATTAAATAATAGTGATATTGCTTAATTAATGCAGATAAGGGGATGTTTAGATGAAAAGGGATAAATTTGGGTAAATTAAGTGTCCAAATTTAGGTGTCTACACAATCATCAAAAGAGAGTGAGCTTAATTGCTAGTTTTAGATAATGGAAGGATTGTCATTCTATAATCATTCTTGAGTGTGTGCTCAAATTAGGGAATTGTACCTTCCTTTGGTTGTAGCCTTAAAAATAAGTTGTATTTTTTTTCATTTTGTGAGGCTAGATTAGGATAGTATCTCCTAGTAGCTTTTCTCACCTTGGGTTTTCCCTATGCAGTTTTCCACATATATCTAGTGTTGTGTTGTGTATTATCTTCATATTTCATGTTCTTCTTTATGTAGTATAGTTTAGAGTATTTATTTATTCCAAAAGGTTTGAGATTTGATATAATACTGATTCACTCCCCTCTCAATATTTTGGTGTGTTCAATAGGACCCCCAAAGTTAGGAAACCCTCCTTTTGTGAAATATTAGTTGAATGGTGAGGTGCTTGTGAATTCTATCACCCTATACCCCAAGGTTTGGAAAAATGTTCTCATTGGTGAAAATCAAGATTCTTTTATTTTCTTTGGGGAGAAAATAATTTTCCTTTTTTTAGACTAACTCTAAAATGGAGATAACTCTTTTTGACTCAACTATTGAAAGAAATGTTTCTTCTATAGAGAGAAATCTAGTGGAATTTTTCCTTTCACCCTTCCATTGATATGGTTGATTATTGTATTTCTACCAAATGATGTGTTGCAATATCGATGCTTCCACCCCTCAGTCAATACTGAGCAATTCATTCATGACATGTTTTAATAGTTTCCCGTGGATCTTTAATCTAGGATGGTAGCAGATTCTTGATAGGTCAGTCTTTTGGGAATAATGACTAGCTCAACTCCCAACAAGTGGTATCAGAGCAGGGTTGTGGGTTTAAATCTCGTGGTTGTGCTAGAGGGATTGTTGGAAGCTTGACACTTCCTCCCCTTAGTTAGGATTAACCATGTCATTTGTGACATGGTTTAATAGCCTCCCGTGGATCCTTAATTTGGGATGGTAATGGATTCCTTACAAGTTGGCCTTTTGGGAATAACAACCAGCTCAACTCCCAACATGGTGTTTCAAGGAAAGTTTTGAGGTGAGCACCATGGAAGGAGGCTTATTCAATTTCAAGTTCACATATAAATAATATATTTTAATAACTATCTCCTCAGTCCCTTAGTTTTATGGTAAACATAACTTATCACATTTTTGATAGAATCCAAGGTTTGAGAGGGAAACAAATCACAAAAAAAATCTCCTATATAGATTCGTTTACCTAGGATACCACTTGGGTTTTGGGATGAAATTGTGTTCCACTAGATTAGAAACTCCCTCGATCACATCATAACAATTGGAATTATAACAAAGATGGAACCCATGCTAGTTTTTTCCTTCTTTTGTGTCAATATTGATATCAATAAGAGCCTCCCAAACTTTATTACTCTAGACTCTAAATATGGGAAATAGTCCCAACTGATTTTCTATGAGAATTCTATTATATTCTATCAAAAATGTTTTAAATTTGGTCATTAAATATCTAACTACAAATCCTTGGTAAAGGGTCAATAGAAACCCAAAGGACCTACGATGATTTTGGCTAACTCCTCAGAGGGCTATCCATTTAAAGAAGATATACTTAAATTCCTTATAACTCCACCTAAATTTGGTAATAGGAAACAAAAGTTAGCCACTCATAAAAAACATGCTATGGAAGACATGGTAGTGTCTTATGGTGTCCTACAGAAGAGTTTTTCATTAATGAATGAATTCAAAGAATGGATACCATTTGAAAGGAAATATAAGGAGGTACGATAAAAAACATGTGACAACATGGATGCAAAGCTTGATACTCATAAAAAAAATATAAATCTCCTAAGAACATAGATGTGCTAGAAGATACTTTGTTGAAGAGTATGATTTTAATGAATCAATAAAAAATATATTACCATTTGATTTGAAGGATATGGAAGAGGGGGAAATAACTTGTGACCCACCCAACAGTTAGACCCTTATGTGATCCCCTCTCCCAAAAATTGAAAGTGAAAAGTCTCCATCAAGGAATAGTCCAACTATCCCTATAGAGGAAACAACATTCTTCTAGGTTGATAGTCACCTACAAGACCTAGATTGTTGGACAACCCCCAAGAAAAAAGGAAAGCTGAAGAAGGCAGAAGTAGGGGTTGAAACCAAGGCGGGTAGACCCTCCGAAAGGAAAAAAAAGGAATAGGAAAATTAAAAAGGAGATAGATATTGGAAGAAAAATGACACTTGAGATGTCCTCAAAGAAGATATCTAAATGAATTTCCTCTCTTGGAATATCAGATGGCTACATAGCCTATACAAACTACTAGCTCTAACAAACTACATTCTAGAGAACAAGATTTACATACTTTTATTGCAATAAATTAAGATGAATACCACTAATTTTGAACCATTGCTAAGTGAATATGGCCTTCTGTCTACTTTTTGATCAGTGGAGCTACTAGATTCTCAAGTGGCCTAGTAACAATGTGGAACCAAAGCAAGATAAGTGGCTCCCTAGGTGCTACCACAATAATGTGTTACACTTTCTGGGACATCCTATTTTTTGTTGAAATCACATATTTTTAGAAAATATAGTGATTTAAGCCTTGAAAGGTTCCATTTAAAGGATTTTAATTGAAGAGGTTTTGATCAAACCCCCTTGGATAGAACCCCGCTAGTTTTAAACCATACCTATAATGGAGTTTCCTCTACACCTATTAAAATGTTGATAAAAACCCACTTTTGATTTACCTTTTGGGGGATCAAATGAATTCATTTAAAATTTATGTTTTGTGGGTATGTATTCCTTATTATAACCTTCCCAAAAATTATAATTTCAAATATATTTAATTTGATTATTATATTTATTTTTTTATTTCTTTTGAATGTAGGTTTTTCACTAAAAATAAATCTCTCTATTGTGCACATGTGGAAAAATAGTAGATTACCAAAAAAATTGAAAAATATCTATGCTCTTGGTATTGATGTCCTTGATCCAACAAAAAAAAGAATTTTGATACTTACAAACAAAGTTATGTGTTATACAGTAAACCTATGTATAAATTGTAATTGGTTAGACTTCAAAACTTAATTAAGAAAAAAAATTCAATGAAACAATTGAAACCAAATTAAGGATCTAGATATCATAGTTACAAATCTAAATTCAAAAAAATTAAAATTTAATCCTTCATAGAAATTTTTTTGTTATATAGTAAACATCACTCTTTAAAAATGGTGTTTACTATTAAAAATTAGTTATCAAAGGAGATGGAAAAATAAATGCAATTTGATTCCAAAATTTTAAATATATATATATATATAGAATCTACAAACAAAATATCACAAATCACTAGTTTGCATCATCTTCGAATTCCTCATGGTTTAATAGCTATAGGTGTCTAAAAGTGAAGATTTAGTTAAAAAAATTTAGTTCAATGTCACGTTTGGCCAAAAAATGTAACCCACTATTGTGGGATGGACCCCCTATTTATCCAATATAAATAGTACTTGGGTGTTGAGTGTTGGGAATAGGGTGCCATTTAATTGCAATCCTAAACATTATTTCATGTATCTCCTAAGTCCTTGGAAAGTGTTCCCCAAACACTAGGATTAGAAAGAGATTAAATTCAAATAAAATGAACATGTAGATTGACATTTGTAATTAATTCTAAATGATAGGAACATATGGGGATTCCCATGAAGAGCTCCTACAAAATAGGAGCACATGGGGCACCCACATGGAAGGTGGAACCCACCTTGAGTTAAGTTAACTATTTGGAGACAAAGATAACACTTTTGTAATGCATGTAAAGATCCTAGAAGTTAGGGATTGATGTTTACATGCATGGAGTTTAGTTTAGTTCAGTTCAGTTCAATTTAGTTCAGTTTAGTTCAATTCAATTCAGTATCATTTTAGTTTAGTTTAGTTTAGTTTAGTTTAGTTTAGTTTAGTTCAATTCAGTTTAGTTATGGTTTAGTTATCTTCAATTGCATGTAGTTAGTTTCAGTTGAATGCTAGTTGACTTTAGTTTACTTGGAATGCATGACTAATGACTTGAGTTGCATGATAGATAATAGGTGATACATTCAGTTAAGTGGGGATGATCAATCATGCATGATATTTGCATGAATGGTGGAGAGATATGTTTTAGTTAACATAGATTGACTTGGACCCACCTTGAGTGCCCAATTTGGCATCTTGGAGTTAACACTTTTGCATGATAAGATATTTTATAAGGCTAAGTTAAGTGGGCCCATTCTTGGGTGCTAACTTTGAGGATAAGCTTAGAAGATATCTTTGAAATCAATGTTGAGTTATGACTTCAGTTTAGGATGCCCAAATGGATGAAGGACTTATTTCTACATTGTTCTTCACAGTAGAACTCTCCTTGCAAAGAATAGGCATGGGTTTTGTGAGATAAGCATTGTGCTTTGTAATTGTAAACTCTTTGGAGTTTACAAGGCTCATTATTGTCTATTTATTGCAGCAAGTTGAAGAGAGTTTATCAGATTTTATTGCAGGTTGTGAAGAAGAATTGTTGAAGGAAAAAGAAGCATCTCAAGAAAGGATTGGAATTATTGTAATATTATTCTGAGATTAAATAATACATTGATTCTTGGTGGATTTTTTTCCCAAAAGGGTTTCTCTATGGTATATGTTGTGCAACTTCTTTCTTCTAGTCTTATTCTTCTACAATCTTTTGTCTATTTCTACAAATGGTAAAATGAATCTAAACAGATAATCATCCACAAAGAATCTTTAACAAAGAACACTTATTTAGATCTATAGTATAATAGTTTTACAAGTTTTAAAGCTACATAATTACCTCCATTTCCAACATTGAGTTCGCTATTCTTGGTCTTACTTGGAACTTCCTAAATATCTATGCCCCCAACATGATAAATGCTAAAAAAAATTTATGGCTCAAGCTAAGTAGGTTGGTTCTTAGTAATAGGAGGCACATTGGATGATTTCAGGGGACTTCAATTCCCCTCTCTACCCATAAGAGAAAAGTGGAGACCTAATTGACTACACTAACACCATGGCATACTTGGCTAGCCTTCTTAATATTGTTGTGCTTATATATATTGAACTTCAAGGCCAACTCTTCACTTGAATAAACAAGATATTTGTAAAAAACTAATCAAAGTTAGACTAGATATATCTATGATCTCCCCTAAATAGGTCACCCTTCATAATCTCAACATCCTAGCTCTACCTAGGATAGTGTCTGACCATAACCCTATTCTACTAAGTTGGGATGACACTACAGATATTAGGCATCTCCCCTTTAAATATGATATTATGTGGAGAACTTACCCTAATTTCAAAGATAGGGTATCTAATTGGTGGAAAATTCTCATTTATGGGTCTATAATGTACTTGGTGAGCTAGAAACTAAAAAATATTATAAAAATAAGGTCAAAATATTAAACAAGTGGATATTTTGGGATGTTTTTCATTAAAAGAGTGACATAATTGTTAAGCTCAAGGATATTCAAGTAAAAATGGTTAAAGGTGATGTGAGTGATTCAACCTGCTATTGAGAAGGAGTGCCACCTTGACTAGACCAAAGTGCTTAAGAAATAATAAATATTATGGAAACATAAATCTAGAAGCCAATGGCTAAAAGGAGATTGATAATCTAGCTTTTATCTCCTCTCTTCCCTAAAACATAGAAAAAGGAATTTGATTACCAATATTATAGATGAAAATTGGTTTGAAGGCACTACAAAGGAGCAAATTGGGAAATTTCTTTAGAGTATTTTTGACACTCCTTTTTGGAATCTTTTACTAAGCATACTATAGATTTGGAAGAATAGTTGTTGGAAAACACCCCTATTACCATAACTAATGATGATACTGATACCATCCTAAGGCCTATCACACATGAAGAAGGATTGAAACCTTTAGCATGTTGAATTTCAAAGCTCCTTGTCATGATGGTTCCCCTAGCATTCTTTCAAAAAAATTGGGACATTATGGGGGAGGATATATTCCTATCTACCAAATATTTCTTTAAATCTAGTGTTTTTTTTGAGAAAGGGATCCTAGGTCTAATGTTTTGATTAAAGGGGAAAATAGGTTTTAAAGGGATCTGAAACCCTTTACAACTAAGGATACAAAATGTTGCCAAGGAGAATATTCACATGAGCACCAACAACAACCCAATAGCTAAAAAACACAAACGGGTGGGTGCTTAACTAAAAGTAAGACAAAAGACCACCATCAGCACCCAACAACAAAACAACAACAAAACAACCTAAAAGAAACTAACCCCCAGCAGGAAACAAAAAGCTAGAAAGAAAAAATACACACTAATTCAAGCCACCTAGAGTGTTGGTGACCTCAATTTGTTGGTTCCTATGCCTCTCGATCATATCCAACAACTCTTTCTTCTTGGCATAAATTTTTTTCTTCCATTCCACTGACCCTTTTCCAATAGGACCTTTGTTGTCATCCTTAGCCTCTTTCTTGCCCTTGCCCTTGGCTGCATGCTCATTCTCCATAAGCTCAGAGAAGTAAACCTAATCCTCCTCGAGCTCACTAATTTTCTTGAATAGGACTTCCAAGGAGTCTGCACTATTCTTGACTGATATATGGTATGCCTGCATTAACTTCTTGATGTCTATATTTATGCCTAAAACCTTGGCTTCCATAGATTCCAATATATCCTCACACAGAGACTTAAAATCATGATAAGAACCCTCAAGGTCCACCATTCTATCTATAAGAATGTTTGGCACAAAACCTTTTGGACCATTCTTCATATTCTCTTTTAAGCTTCTAAATCCTATGTCTAATGTTGAGATCACTAACATCAATCCTTTTTCAAATAAAATTAGAATGAAAATCAACAAGGGAATGAGATTGACCTTCAACCTACAAGGTGAGTCAATCAGCTTTAGATATGCTTCTTGTATTTCTTACAAATTAATTGGATTTAGTTTGAATTTACAAAACTGATTTGACTACAAGACCTAATATGAAAATGAAATTTTTCTATAACTACAAAAGTATAAAACCAAATTATAATAGTAGATCTTTGGAGGGCAGAATAGTGTACACCTAAAATTAAATTTTTGAGGCTAATTTTACTAGACATGGGCATAAGGATGACCTAGTCTAAATAGAATTTTGTTAGATCTAAAATCTATGACCTATAGCTCTATGTTTTCCTTTGTTTTCTATGCTCTACAATCTCCATATTCTTATATGAACCTACAAAATAGAGAAAAGAGAGAGGAGGGGTGGCTATATATGAGTTTTCCTCAGTCAAACCCCTATTTTGGTATTTCTACCTCCACAAATAGCCAATGGAATGATGGATAAAATGTGTGTGCTCTTAACCTTAAGTGTGTTTAAGGATATAATGAGCTAAAATGCATAAATTTCTATTCAAATGTGTTAGAGAAGGACTCCTAGATTATAGTGATGAGATCAACCCAAGAGAAATTCAAATACCCTTAGGAAAATCTAAATAACAATAATACCTCACTTTAGGTAGCAAGTAATCTAAAGCTTGAAGATGAGAAAACTTTGAAAACAAGTCATTAGGTTGTTGAAAATGGCCAAAAGAACTTTCCAAACCTAGATTCCATCACGTCCTTCCATTGAATTGAAACTCCAATCATTGTAGAAAACTTGATTAAATCTATAAAATCCTTGAAAGCTTGAAAATTTGAATGTATTTTGATTTAATGCAATTTCCTCAATATTCTTCTTTATTTTGAAATAATAATTCATGTTTTTATAGTAGAACATAGGAAAAATTAAGGTTTAGGTGACAATTAAATTTGAATTTTTGGGATTAAATTACTCCAAAGGCCCAAATTTATATTTTCATCTCTAAAATTAAAGATAGAAAAATACATGAAATTAACTTTATTGTTGAGGAATTTATCTAGATTAGGGTGCAAGGACTCCCTAGTCTATATTTTTTACACTTGAAAAAACCTACTTTGGATGTGTAGGTTCCCTTAAAATCATAACTTTTGCATAGTCAAGGCACTTGTTATCATTAATCTAATGATGCGAATTGATGTAACACCTTTCAGAGTAGTGTAGACACATTATCCTTGGTTGATAGGGGAATTTTAGGGCTGAGGTAATGTCTAAATGCATTAATTATAAGATCACTCAAGTTGGTTGTAAATAGAGCGTAAAATTATGCTTTCACCTAAAAGGGAGTATAATTATCAATGCTACATTTAACCCCCACTATAGTGGCCATATGATACTACATGCATATGCAAGCTAAAGTACTAAAATTAAATCATATCAAAAGGATACTATAGATGATGTAGAACATTCACCAAATGAGAGAATGAAGCCTCCAGTGTAGTAATCTACAAAACTACAACACTAGGAACTATATCCCACAAAACTGAATCGTTTGAAATCTAAACATCATCCTTCACATCTAAACAAATGTTTTAGTCCAAAAATTATAAAGAGAATTAAATTTGAAGGTAGATGTATACTACTTGATTTTGCTTGCTTTATGGAGGTGAAATCAGGGTAGTAATCTAGCCACATCAAATTGTTTGTGATTTTTAATTAAAATTATTGTGATAGGGTCATGATATCATAAAATGAAGTATCAACAAACATCCAACATTTATGGGAACAAAACCATGAATCCAACACAATAGAAAATATCAAAATTGGAGCTCACTAGCTCAGGTTATGTTGATTTTAATGGAGTATGGTATGTGAAATGTATTACTAGTTTTGAATATAAGTGATAGAAAATTTACCTTTTTTTCATTAATTTTCATAGTTGTTATTTGAGAGTTGAGAGAGATTTCATCATCTAAACTAGGAGAGAATATGTTGCAATGATGAGCTTATCGACCCTTGAGACTTGAGGACCTATGAGAGAATGTTGAACAAAGCTTGGTGGAATGAGAGGTGAATAGCATTTTTACTTTCCAGTTACATTTGGTAGCTATTTTATGATTATTTTAGGGTTTATTGTAAAAAATTTGTTCCTTTGTCCATTCTAGGTGCCCTAGTCCTCTATTGGCACTCTTTTCCAACAAGGGAACCCTAGTCCAACATGGATGTCCTTCTCCTACAATGGAACCCCTGACTAGACATAGAGTTCTATAGCCTAGAATTATTTTTTTGATATATTATTATAATTTTAATGCATTATTGATGATTCTCTCTCTTTTTTGATAAAGCTCAAAACACATGTGGGAGTGACTTGGTGGATACCTATTTTTGTTACTCCAAGAGCAAGCCACACAAATATTGATTCTAGAGTGGCAACAACTAAGTATCATTGGTTTATATTTGGTGTACACTATGCCACCAATGTGATACCAGGATGCCATGATTATGATACTTATGGAGAAATGGGACCCTAACACCTCCACCTTTTGTATTTAAACTTTAAGAGATGACAACCACATTGGAGGACATCTATCTCATACTCAGATTGCCTATGCGTGGGATGAACACACATTATGATGATTTATGGATCCATCATGAGGTCTTGGATGATCAAAATTATTGCACTAGCCACTAGCTAGCTTGTGAGAGAAATAATTGTATTCTTCTGAAGTGGTTGCTACATATAGAAAAAAATGTGCTAATTTTTCGATGGATCATGAGTGTCACCTAATGGATGAGTCACAAACCTTCATGTGGGCCTAGTACACACCATATAGGCTATGGAGTGGGATTCGATAGTGTTCACTTGGGGAAAAAGCATGTTAGGAAATGTATATTATGATTTAAGTTGGTTTGTTTATTATGAGGCATGGAGAATTATAATATTGAGATTTATTTAGGTATGGGAATTCAAGCACATTTCATGTACAAGGCCTATAGGATATCCTAGGGAGGTGTCATGGACATATCCATGAATTTTTAGCTATATTTTAAGGAGACCCTAGCAGTATAAAGACCTACGATAGTCACCTTCGACTAGTTAGATGATGATGACATCATTTAGAGGCTAGATAAGACACTACAGTATTGGGTGGGGCTACCACACCAGCTAGCTAGGATGCAATGAGATTGGTTCTTTGTTGGATTCTATGATTACATTGTGATACCTTTATACTATGATTGAGTTATGAGACAATTTAGTCATGCCTAATTGGTACCCATTGTTTGACCATCATATTTGAGATCTGCACATAGCACTACCAAGCCATAGGTTATACCTCATCCCACTATTGTAGACATCACCTTGAGAAACTAAAAGAATGAAAAGTGAGATAGGTATCCTAAGTATAGTGAGGATAATGTAGGTTTTATGATTACATGTCCAAATCTTGTGTTCCCCATCGACCACCCTACTAGTGATCCTGAGCCTTGGCCAAGAAATCAAGAGGAGTTTGTGGAGGAGGATGAGGATGATAATGGAGACATAGATGATGATGATGATGACGATGCTGATGGGGATCAAAATTCATATCAAGAGGTTTTGAGGAGAATGTGGAGGCCAGAGATACACCCGAGGAGAAAACTACATCTCATCCTCACATATCACAAGAAATTCCTATGACTTCAAAGATACCTGTTACCTAATTTTCACCCTCAGGCTCAATCAGGCAAGGCATCTATGTTGTAGGTGTTCATAAGGGCCAAATGGGATATTTCCTGTAGACATGCAAATTTTACATTATGCATTTGATCGAATTCAGTCAAATTAGGTCTTACATTAGGCAAATTCATCACTTTAAACCATTCATTAAATAATCTCATTTATCAAATAAACATTATCATTCAACCTTCATCTTGCATCATCCATTTAATTAAATAAATCAGGACTTCATTTAAATCAAATCTAAATCATATTCCATCATTTTCTGATAAATCAATTATCAAAGTCTTGAAAGTCAAATCATCTAATCAGCATTAAATCAGCATAACATCACTAATCCTAATCCTAATGATAATCCCATCCCACTCTAGCACTTGCACAATAAATCAATTTGATGATTATGAAATCATTTTCTTCTGGAATACACGTGTTTCTCAAATGCATTTATTGTTGTTTCTTTCTTGTCCCTCTCAAAATTTATTGCAAATTTGAATTCAAAATTTCCCTCTTGGGCACTCTCTTCTTTTCCCAAATCTTGCAATAACCATTGACTAATTGGGCATAATACGCGTCCCTCAAACTCATTAGTTGCTTGATCCCAAGTATTTACCCTTTCACACTTAGCATTTTGCAGTTCCTAAAATAGTGCCTCATCTCCGAGCAAAACTCCTTCACAATTTTATGGCGCTTATCTTCCTTCTATTTGAGATTTGATCTTGTTCTTCATCACTCCACCATCTTCATAGCATTTTCAATTTGAGCTTTGATCAAGGGTTGGGAAAGGGTCACTAGCACATGTGACACCAATCCAACTATGGAATAGGTAGCTTGCTTTTGTTTTCATAATGTTTTAGTCTTTTTATCATCATTTGTGGCATTTTGAAAGCATTTGCAATGTATTTCATAGAGGTATTTTGATAGAGTTTGCATAACACTAACCCATTGTTTGAAGTTTAGTTGTTTGCAGATTTTAAATGGATGCATACATTTGGTACTAGAAGGAGGGCCCTATTGGCAGTTTACTATACGTATCTGCATATCTAAATTTTCCTTGCATCTTGTTTTCATTTTGAGATTGAAAATGTGTTTTGTTTCTGTAGTTTAAGGTTTTATATCTATAAATGTTTAGTTATGTGTGCGAATTTGAAACAGAAAGTTGGTCTATTTCTGTTTGCTGTGTTGATTGAAAGGATGGTGCTTTGTTCTATTCGTCATCCACCCTCTACACTTATTTAAATTTGTACGTTTGCTTGCTGTGATCCATGTTCTTGCTAGTAGCCGCAAGATTACACACTCCCTTCAATAGGAAAAGTAATGAATTCTGATGCCATATCCTTCTTGAAGGACTATATTTGTTCTCTTGCAGCAGTGTACTCACACGGGCTTTACTTATGATCACCATAGCATTGAGACTTGGTTAGATGCTGACAAAAATGTTTTCCCCACACCAATCAGATTTTGCATACTCAAGACATAGTTATGGATCATAAGCTGTGGTATATGTTGATATATAATATGCATTTGATATTTATAAATAAGTGGTGGAATTCAGTTTTATATATGTTGATTGACTTGAAAGTTTCTAACGCCTTTTAACATGTCTATTTTGCACCTATTCACAAGCTTCCTGTGCCTTCTTTCATGTCTATTCTAACGCCTTTTGACATGTCTATTCTAACACCTTTTTTATTGAGTTTTCTAAACTAAGTCTACACTTCATGAGTGATAGTGACTTTAAAAAATTTTCATTATAACTTGATGTCAGTTTAAATTTGAAGTAGGCGCTGTCTTCAATAGGCATCTTAGTAAAATCTGCGCATTTATGTTAGTGGAATCTACTCATTTGTCTGAATTTGCTGCTGGTAAAATCTGCGCATTTATGTTAGTGGAATCTACTCATTTGTTTGAATTTGCTGCTGGTAAAATCTGTGCATTTATGATTAGTGGGATCTGTGCATTTACTTGGATTTGCTGCTGGTAAAATGTTTTATTATCCTATCATTTGCTGAAATTGCAGTGTCATAATTACAAAAAGGTAAACATAATATCTATCCACTTAAAGGTCTAGTTGATATGATATTAGAAAACAAGTGCTTGGAAAAGGTAAGGGGACATATGATAAATGCTTAGAAATTTCTTTTTTTAAGGACATATGATAAATTCTCTTTTGAATATTAATTTAAAAGAGGTATGGATTCAAAATGTTTATAAATTTTATCCTTAGAGGTTGAGTTATCTATGCCATTTGTGATTGATCTAAATTAACTCAACACTTCTAGTGGTGTGGATTTTGATAAGGAAGATAATGAATATAACAAGTGTGATACCCTCTCTATGCAATCAAAGTCAAAACATGGTCCACTCATAAATGCTTTTTTTTTTTTTATCATACTCATCCAAATCATTTGTTTGTTTTTAGAATTAATAATCAAAGTGGATTTAATCTCACATAAATGTCTTTTTGTTTATAGGTACCAAAGGCGAACAAAGGCAAGTGAACAAGGAGGAGGCTAGCAAATGAAGACAAAAGGAGAATGATTATTTCTTTTTTTTTTGAAAACACAATGTGTTTTTTAACACTTTAAGTGTTTATCAACACTACTTCACGAAATTGTTTTTCTTTTCGTTTTAGAACACTAATTTTCATTTGGGTCTAAAACGAACAATTTGATTTTCATTGCAAAGGGCTTAAAATGAATCTTAGGACAAACTTACTAGAGTTCGTTTTGGGTTAAAATTTGAACAAGCAATCTTCATATTTCATTTGGTGCTTAAAATGAATTCACAATTGCTTTGAAGGGTATAAAACGAACAAGTGTTTGAATTGTGTGATTGTCTTTTGAGTACGTATCCTCTCCCCTTACGCTTCGTGCGATCTAGGGTGCAAGAGAAACACTCAAAATACATTTTATTGCTTTGAAACACTTCAAATTGGGCTTAAAAATTGAACATCTTGTGCGAGTGTGAGTAGGGGCATTTTCGCGTACATTCTCTTTCTTTGTGCCATCAAGAGAGATGTCCGAGGATTCTGGTTATTGTCTTTGCTGCTTTTGTTTTATCTTAGAGGGCTTGCCTTGGGGGAAAATTACTCACCCAAGGGAACAACTCAACCAGTAACACTCTAAAACCAATATTATTTCCAATCGGGATATGAATGTGGGTATTGGAGTAAATGCCAGTATCATGCGGTTGACTCCAATGAGATGGATCTAAAAAGGGTACTCTTGCCGTATGGGTCAATCTCCATGAACAGAAAGTCCTTACTAGAACCCATGTGCTAGAATTTTCCAAAATCCTTTAATCTATTTGTTGGTGCAAGGACGGTCGTTTTGAAGCCACCCCACACTTTTACGGTCTTCTAGTAGAAATGGAAAACATGCCATGGGAGTTTCATGGGTGTTGATGCTTAGCTTCCCCATATAAGTGAGTGTCATGGAGGGAAGCCAATGGGTTCAAGCATCTAACCATTTTCTAAAGATAAGTGTAGTTGGACTTGTCCAAGTGAGATCAACAAATATTATGCGCATCCATAGGGCTTGTAGTATTCTTTGTTTGAAAACCACGGTGTGTATTGAAAACATTTTGCAAACAAACATTCAACATGGTTCTCAAAATTTCAAACCCTCTTTAAGACAAATATCATTGACGCAATCCATATGTTACTGCTTTCCCTACGGATTCACATTCGTAGAGGTTCCTAAGCATTGGATTATATCTCAATTTGTCTTCTTGAGTAAACAATAGGAAAACCCTTGCCTTGAATTCATTAAATTTCCACATAAAATGCTTGTGGGGTTTAAAGAAATTAAGACATTGGACATCTTAGTTTGAAACTTTAATCAAAGAGAGTGTTTTTGGTAAAACAAATCCATTAAGCAAAGCTAAGCAAAATGAACTTTCATGTGTGTTGAAGACTCCAAATCCCAAAAGCACAAATCATTGATTGGAAATTCAAAATGTTCAAATCATTCCTTGGTTAACAAAGGTCTTTAGGAAGCATATGCATTCTCTTCAATACCTAGGTCTTGGAAAATACAAAGTGGTCTTTTTAGGTTCATCTAAGGATCAAAACAAATCAAACCTCTTTCATCCATCTTTCAAAACATCAAAATCCATCTCACAAATCATCTTTTGAAAAACCTTGAAATCATCCTTGAAGTACTAGGCTTTATGACAAAATCAAGCAATCATCCAAACTCATTGAGACCAAGTCCTTGAAAACAATTATCAAAACACCTTTGGCTAGGAATGTGTGAATGCATCCTTTTGCATATCTTTAGTCAAAGTCATCCAAAACATCTTGTCTAGCTTAGTGTATGTAGATGAATCCTTCTCATATACTTAGTGAAACAATCACCTTGGTTGGGTAGGTGTGGGTAGATTCATCCTTCTCCTCACACATATCCAAATCATCATTCTTTGAACACGACTATCCTTTAGATCATTATCAAACATCTTAGGGTTCCTTTTTGTTCAAAATCCAAATCAAACTCCAAATCAAGATCAAGGACAAAGTCTCAAAATCTAAACATCAAACCAATCAAAAAATCCAAAGCCTAGTATTTCATTCAAGATTTATCAAAAGCCAAAACATCCATAACATCCATCTTTGGACATCACCATCATATCATCATCACATTTGATCCTAAAAAGCATCCTAAAAACTTTCACTTTGGGACATAAAATAGAGATTAATCCAAGGAATTAAGAGATTCATCTCCCATATTCTCGAAGATTGATCCTTGTTTTATGGTTCAAACGAGATCTCAATACAAGAAGAGTATGGAAGCCCACAAAGAAACTCCCGCTTCAAGTGACCTTAGCCAAACAAACACAGAAATGAATCTTGCAGAATCAAGCAATCCATTGGTCCCCTCATCATCACAAAACCCACAAGAAGAAAATCAAGGGGAGGACCTCACCTTTGGAATGTCTCGCGAAGAAATAGTTGAAATGCTCCAAAATCTAGATAACCATAGAATCATCAACATCATGATGAGACTTAACCCTTCGTTGTACATGCTTGAACTAGCAAAGCAAGGGGCCAAGTTGCCTTCGGATTTTGATATGAGCACTATAGTGGAGACATCTTTTCCACCAATCTCATCCACCATCCCCATTTCATCTACACCTCCATCTCAAAATGTCACAGAAAATATCCCGCAAATCACAACATCATTTGCTCCAACTCAACCCAACATTAACAAGGGAAACACATTTCTCAATGAACTTCAATCACATCCCCTTATGAATAACCAAAACTTGGATGCAAACACACAAGTGGAACAAAACATCCTCCATAATTCATTACACCAAAATGTTCCTCTCACTTTACATTATGACCTATCATCAACATCATTTCACAGAGCACCACAAACACCTCTTCTCACGAATCCACAAGAGGAGGGAGACATATTCGGACAAGGGGGCATTTTCAACACCACAACACTTTCGCAAGGATTCACCCCCCTTACATTTCCACCTCTACCACCATCACCATTGTCATCAACACCACTCCTTGGTTTAGGGCTTCCCCCTCTACCAAGTATCCATCAAACATACATCCCAACCATCAATCAAAACATCTTGCCAAATGCTCAAAAATTATTGTTGACATCACAACAACAAACGACAAACACGCAAGCAATGGCAACATCATCAAACACCCCCACAACATTGCAAAGTATGGTCTCTCAAGGGCCAATCACATCAATGATGCCAATTACCACATCAACAACACCACCCACCAATCACACAATCAACATGACAACACCATCCACCAACCAAATAATCAACACAACATCATCATTCGCACTACCACCCACCCCCACCACCACCAACATTCACCACATCAAACCAATTGGTAACATTGCGGTGCTTTCCAAAGGGCTATCAACAAGTGCAAAAGAAACAAAGATTCTGTGACCCTCCAAAGCTGTGCAAGCTGCATTACAAGCCCAACAAGCACAATAAGCCCAAGCTTTATTGCAACAACAACAAGCTGCCCAAGCCGCACAAGCATTGAACGCACAAAGGGTCGCTCAAGCACAACTATTATTGCAACAACAAGCCGCACAAGCGCAAGCCCAAGCACAAGCTCAAGCGCAAGCACAACAAGCACAAGCACAAGCACAACTTCTTGCACAAGCAGCGCAATTGCAAGCGTACCAACAAGCATTAAAGCAATATCAAGAACAACAAGAAGCAGCAGAATTGGCAACCCAACAACAAGCGTTGTGGGAACAAGAACAAGCAGAACAACAAGCGTTGTTAGGACAACAACAAGCGTTGTTAGAACAGCAACAAGTGCAACAACAAGAAAAAATCCTAGCGCAACAACAACAAGAGCAACAACAAGCATTGTTCATCCAAAAGCAAGTAGAAGCCTACTTCGCCCGCCACAACATACCAATACCAGTGAACAACGCACAAACCAAACCACCCATCCAAACCATGATTTCAACACCCCAAAACACATTCATCCCACCCCCTGATCCTCAGAATGATATGACGACACAATTCAAGTTGCTCTCGCAACAAGTACTCGATCTTCAATCAGGGCGGACAACCAAAACGCAAAGCAACTTGTGTCCCTATCCATTTGATAGGAGCCTAGACATGAA